>JBBDGP010005055.1:0-25000 GCA_037952835.1 Lithobates septentrionalis | reverse complement strand
GGTTCAGGCTGGTGCTGGGGGTGTGATGGTGTGGGGGATGGGATATCACCGGTTCAGGCTGGTGGTGGGGTGTAATGGTGTGGGGATGGGGTATCACCGGTTCAGGCTGGTGGTGGGGGTGTAATGGTGGGGGGGATGGGGTATCACCGGTTTAGACTGGTGGTGGGGGATGTAATGGTGTGGGGGATGGGATATCACCGGTTCAGGCTGGTGGTGGGGGTGTAATGGTGTGGGGGATGGGGTATCACCGGTTCAGGCTGGTGGTGGGGGATGTAATGGTGTGGGGGATGGGATATCACCGGTTCAGGATGGTGGTGGGGGGTGTAATGGTGTGGGGGATGGGGTATCACCGGTTCAGGCTGGTGGTGGAGGTTTAATGGTGTGGGGGATGGGGTATCACCGGTTCAGGTTGGTGGTGGAGGTGTAATGGTGCGAGGGATGGGGTATCACCGGTTCAGGCTGGTGGTGGGGGTGTAATGGTGTGGGGGATGGGGTATCACCGGTTCAGTCTGGTGGTGGGGGTGTAATGGTGTGGGGGATGGGATATCACCGGTTCAGGCTGGTGGTGGGGGTGTAATGGTGTGGGGGATGGGATATCACCGGTTCAGGCTGGTGGTGGGGGTGTAATGGTGTGGGGGATGGGGTATCACCGGTTCAGGCTGGTGGTGGGGGGTGTAATGGTGTGGGGGATGGGATATCACCGGTTCAGGCTGGTGGTGGGGGTGTAATGGTGTGGGGGATGGGGTATCACCGGTTCAGGCTGGTGGTGGGGGTGTAATGGTGTGGGGGATGGGATATCACCGGTTCAGGCTGGTGGTGGGGGTGTAATGGTGTGGGGGATGGGGTATCACCGGTTCAGGCTGGTGGTGGGGGTGTAATGGTGTGGGGGATGGGGTATCACCGGTTCAGGCTGTTGGTGGAGGGGGTGTAATGGTGTGGGGGATGGGGTATCACCGGTTCAGGCTGTTGGTGGAGGGGGTGTAATGGTGTGGGGGATGGGGTATCACCGGTTCAGGCTGTTGGTGGGGGTGTAATGGTGTGGGGGATGGGGTATCACTGGTTCAGGCTGTTGGTGGGGGTGTAATGGTGTGGGGGATGGGGTATCACCGGTTCAGGCTGGTGGTGGGGGTGTAATTGTGTGGGGGATGGGGTATCACCGGTTCAGGCTGGTGGGGGGTGTAATGGTGTGGGGGATGGGGTATCACCGGTTCAGGCTGGTGGTGGAGGTGTAATGGTGTGGGGGATGGGATATCACCGGTTCAGGCTGGTGGTGGGGGTGTAATGGTGTGGGGGATGGGATATCACCGGTTCAGGCTGGTGGGGGTGTAATGGTGTGGGGGATGGGATATCACCGGTTCAGGCTGGTGGTGGGGTGTAATGGTGTGGGGGATGGGATATCACCGGTTCAGGCTGGTGGTGGGGGTGTAATGGTGTGGGGGATGGGATATCACCGGTTCAGGCTGGTGGTGGGGGTGTAATGGTGTGGGGGATGGGATATCACCGGTTCAGGCTGGTGGTGGGGGTGTAATGGTGTGGGGGATGGGATATCACCGGTTCAGGCTGGTGGTGGGGGTGTAATGGTAGGGGGGATGGGGTATCACCGGTTCAGGCTGGTGGTTGATGTGTAATGGTGTGGGGGATGGGGTATCACCGGTTCAGGCTGGTGGTGGGGGTGTAATGGTGTGGGGGATGGGATATCACCGGTTCAGGCTGGTGGTGGGGGTGTAATGGTGTGGGGGATGGGATATCACCGGTTCAGGCTGGTGGTGGGGGTGTAATGGTAGGGGGGATGGGGTATCACCGGTTCAGGCTGGTGGTTGATGTGTAATGGTGTGGGGGATGGGGTATCACCGGTTCAGGCTGTTGGTGGAGGGGGTGTAATGGTGTGGGGGATGGGGTATCACCGGTTCAGGCTGTTGGTGGGGGTGTAATGGTGTGGGGGATGGGGTATCACTGGTTCAGGCTGTTGGTGGGGGTGTAATGGTGTGGGGGATGGGATATCACCGGTTCAGGCTGGTGGTGGGGGTGTAATGGTGTGGGGGATGGGGTATCACTGGTTCAGGCTGGTGGTGGGGGTGTAATGGTGTGGGGGATGGGATATCACCGGTTCAGGCTGGTGGTGGGGGTGTAATGGTGTGGGGGATGGGATATCACCGGTTCAGGCTGGTGGTGGGGTGTAATGGTGTGGGGGATGGGATATCACCGGTTCAGGCTGGTGGTGGGGGTGTAATGGTGTGGGGGATGGGATATCACCGGTTCAGGCTGGTGGTGGGGGTGTAATGGTAGGGGGGATGGGGTATCACCGGTTCAGGCTGGTGGTTGATGTGTAATGGTGTGGGGGGATGGGGTATCACCGGTTCAGGCTGGTGGTGGGGGTGTAATGGTGTGGGGGATGAGATATCACCGGTTCAGGCTGATGGTGGAGGTGTAATGGTGTGGGGGATGGGGTATCACCGGTTCAGGCTGGTGGTGGGGGTGTAATGGTGTGGGGGATGGGGTATCACCGGTTCAGGCTGGTGGTGGGGGTGTAATGGTGTGGGGGATGGGGTATAACCGGTTCAGGCTGGTGGGGGGGTGTAATGGTGTGGGGGATGGGGTATCACCGGTTCAGGCTGGTGGTGGGGGTGTAATGGTGCGGGGGATGGGGTATCACCGGTTCAGGCTGGTGGTGGAGGTGTAATGGTGTGGGGGATGGGGTATCACCGGTTCAGGCTGGTGGTGGGGGTGTAATGGTGGGGGGGGTGGGGTATCACCGGTTCAGGCTGGTGGTGGGGGTGTAATGGTGTGGGGGATGGGATATCACCGGTTCAGGCTGGTGGTGGGGGTGTAATGGTGTGGGGGATGGGGTATCACCGGTTCAGGCTGGTGGTGGGGGTGTAATGGTGTGGGGGATGGGATATCACCGGTTCAGGCTGGTGGTGGGGGTGTAATGGTGTGGGGGATGGGATATCACCGGTTCAGGCTGGTGGTGGGGGTGTAATGGTGTGGGGGATGGGATATCACCGGTTCAGGCTGGTGGTGGGGGTGTAATGGTAGGGGGGATGGGGTATCACCGGTTCAGGCTGGTGGTTGATGTGTAATGGTGTGGGGGATGGGGTATCACCGGTTCAGGCTGGTGGTGGGGGTGTAATGGTGTGGGGGATGGGATATCACCGGTTCAGGCTGGTGGTGGGGGTGTAATGGTGTGGGGGATGGGATATCACCGGTTCAGGCTGGTGGTGGGGGTGTAATGGTAGGGGGGATGGGGTATCACCGGTTCAGGCTGGTGGTTGATGTGTAATGGTGTGGGGGATAGGGTATCACCGGTTCAGGCTGGTGGTGGGGGTGTAATGGTGTGGGGGATGGGGTATCACCGGTTCAGGCTGGTGGTGGGGGTGTAATGGTGTGGGGGATGGGGTATCACCGGTTCAGGCTGGTGGGGGGGTGTAATGGTGTGGGGGATGGGGTATCACCGGTTCAGGCTGGTGGTGGGGGTGTAATGGTGTGGGGGATGGGGTATCACCAGTTCAGGCTGGTGGTGGGGGTGTAATGGTGTGGGGGATGGGGTATCACCGGTTCAGGCTGTTGGTGGAGGGGGTGTAATGGTGTGGGGGATAGGGTATCACCGGTTCAGGCTGTTGGTGGGGGTGTAATGGTGTGGGGGATGGGGTATCACCGGTTCAGGCTGTTGGTGGGGGTGTAATGGTGTGGGGGATGGGGTATCACCGGTTCAGGCTGGTGGTGGGGGTGTAATGGTGTGGGGGATGGGATATCACCGGTTCAGGCTGGTGGTGGGGGTGTAATGGTGTGGGGGATGGGATATCACCGGTTCAGGCTGGTGGTGGGGTGTAATGGTGTGGGGGATGGGGTATCACCGGTTCAGGCTGGTGGTGGGGGTGTAATTGTGTGGGGGATGGGGTATCACCGGTTCAGGCTGGTGGGGGGTGTAATGGTGTGGGGGATGGGGTATCACCGGTTCAGGCTGGTGGTGGGGGTGTAATGGTGTGTGGGATGGGATATCACCGGTTCAGGCTGGTGGTGGGGGTGTAATGGTGTGGGGGATGGGATATCAGCGGTTCAGGCTGGTGGTGGGGGTGTAATGGTGTGGGGATGGGATATCACCGGTTCAGGCTGGTGGTGGGGGTGTAATGGTGTGGGGGATGGGATATCACAGGTTCAGGCTGGTGGTGGGGGTGTAATGGTGTGGGGGATGGGGTATCACCGGTTCAGGCTGGTGGTGGGGGTGTAATGGTGTGGGGGATGGGATATCACCGGTTCAGGCTGGTGGTTGATGTGTAATGGTGTGGGGGATGGGGTATCACCGGTTCAGGCTGGTGGTGGGGGTGTAATGGTGTGGGGGATGGGGTATCACCGGTTCAGGCTGGTGGTTGATGTGTAATGGTGTGGGGGATGGGGTATCACCGGTTCAGGCTGGTGGTGGGGGTGTAATGGTGTGGGGGATGGGATATCACCGGTTCAGGCTGGTGGTGGGGGTGTAATGGTGTGGGGGATGGGATATCACCGGTTCAGGCTGGTGGTGGGGGTGTAATGGTGTGGGGGATGGGATATCACCGGTTCAGGCTGGTGGTGGGGGTGTAATGGTAGGGGGGATGGGGTATCACCGGTTCAGGCTGGTGGTTGATGTGTAATGGTGTGGGGGATGGGGTATCACCGGTTCAGGCTGGTGGTGGGGGTGTAATGGTGTGGGGGATGGGATATCACCGGTTCAGGCTGGTGGTGGGGGTGTAATGGTGTGGGGGATGGGATATCACCGGTTCAGGCTGGTGGTGGGGGTGTAATGGTAGGGGGGATGGGGTATCACCGGTTCAGGCTGGTGGTTGATGTGTAATGGTGTGGGGGATAGGGTATCACCGGTTCAGGCTGGTGGTGGGGGTGTAATGGTGTGGGGGATGGGGTATCACCGGTTCAGGCTGGTGGTGGGGGTGTAATGGTGTGGGGGATGGGGTATCACCGGTTCAGGCTGGTGGGGGGGTGTAATGGTGTGGGGGATGGGGTATCACCGGTTCAGGCTGGTGGTGGGGGTGTAATGGTGTGGGGGATGGGGTATCACCAGTTCAGGCTGGTGGTGGGGGGTGTAATGGTGTGGGGGATGGGGTATCACCGGTTCAGGCTGGTGGTGGAGGTTTAATGGTGTGGGGGATGGGGTATCACCGGTTCAGGTTGGTGGTGGAGGTGTAATGGTGCGAGGGATGGGGTATCACCGGTTCAGGCTGGTGGTGGGGGTGTAATGGTGTGGGGGATGGGGTATCACCGGTTCAGTCTGGTGGTGGGGGTGTAATGGTGTGGGGGATGGGATATCACCGGTTCAGGCTGGTGGTGGGGGTGTAATGGTGTGGGGGATGGGATATCACCGGTTCAGGCTGGTGGTGGGGGTGTAATGGTGTGGGGGATGGGGTATCACCGGTTCAGGCTGGTGGTGGGGGGTGTAATGGTGTGGGGGATGGGATATCACCGGTTCAGGCTGGTGGTGGGGGTGTAATGGTGTGGGGGATGGGATATCACCGGTTCAGGCTGGTGGTGGGGGTGTAATGGTGTGGGGGATGGGATATCACCGGTTCAGGCTGGTGGTGGGGGTGTAATGGTGTGGGGGATGGGGTATCACCGGTTCAGGCTGGTGGTGGGGGTGTAATGGTGTGGGGGATGGGGTATCACCGGTTCAGGCTGTTGGTGGTGGGGGTGTAATGGTGTGGGGGATGGGGTATCACCGGTTCAGGCTGTTGGTGGGGGTGTAATGGTGTGGGGGATGGGGTATCACTGGTTCAGGCTGTTGGTGGGGGTGTAATGGTGTGGGGGATGGGGTATCACCGGTTCAGGCTGGTGGTGGGGGTGTAATTGTGTGGGGGATGGGGTATCACCGGTTCAGGCTGGTGGGGGGTGTAATGGTGTGGGGGATGGGGTATCACCGGTTCAGGCTGGTGGTGGAGGTGTAATGGTGTGGGGGATGGGATATCACCGGTTCAGGCTGGTGGTGGGGGTGTAATGGTGTGGGGGATGGGATATCACCGGTTCAGGCTGGTGGGGGTGTAATGGTGTGGGGGATGGGATATCACCGGTTCAGGCTGGTGGTGGGGTGTAATGGTGTGGGGGATGGGATATCACCGGTTCAGGCTGGTGGTGGGGTGTAATGGTGTGGGGGATGGGATATCACCGGTTCAGGCTGGTGGTGGGGGTGTAATGGTAGGGGGGATGGGGTATCACCGGTTCAGGCTGGTGGTTGATGTGTAATGGTGTGGGGGGATGGGGTATCACCGGTTCAGGCTGGTGGTGGGGGTGTAATGGTGTGGGGGATGAGATATCACCGGTTCAGGCTGATGGTGGAGGTGTAATGGTGTGGGGGATGGGGTATCACCGGTTCAGGCTGGTGGTGGGGGTGTAATGGTGTGGGGGATGGGGTATCACCGGTTCAGGCTGGTGGTGGGGGTGTAATGGTGTGGGGGATGGGGTATAACCGGTTCAGGCTGGTGGGGGGGTGTAATGGTGTGGGGGATGGGGTATCACCGGTTCAGGCTGGTGGTGGGGGTGTAATGGTGCGGGGGATGGGGTATCACCGGTTCAGGCTGGTGGTGGAGGTGTAATGGTGTGGGGGATGGGGTATCACCGGTTCAGGCTGGTGGTGGGGGTGTAATGGTGGGGGGGGTGGGGTATCACCGGTTCAGGCTGGTGGTGGGGGTGTAATGGTGTGGGGGATGGGATATCACCGGTTCAGGCTGGTGGTGGGGGTGTAATGGTGTGGGGGATGGGGTATCACCGGTTCAGGCTGGTGGTGGGGGTGTAATGGTGTGGGGGATGGGATATCACCGGTTCAGGCTGGTGGTGGGGGTGTAATGGTGTGGGGGATGGGATATCACCGGTTCAGGCTGGTGGTGGGGGTGTAATGGTGTGGGGGATGGGATATCACCGGTTCAGGCTGGTGGTGGGGGTGTAATGGTGTGGGGGATGGGATATCACCGGTTCAGGCTGGTGGTGGGGGTGTAATGGTAGGGGGGATGGGGTATCACCGGTTCAGGCTGGTGGTTGATGTGTAATGGTGTGGGGGATGGGGTATCACCGGTTCAGGCTGGTGGTGGGGGTGTAATGGTGTGGGGGATGGGATATCACCGGTTCAGGCTGGTGGTGGGGGTGTAATGGTGTGGGGGATGGGATATCACCGGTTCAGGCTGGTGGTGGGGGTGTAATGGTAGGGGGGATGGGGTATCACCGGTTCAGGCTGGTGGTTGATGTGTAATGGTGTGGGGGATAGGGTATCACCGGTTCAGGCTGGTGGTGGGGGTGTAATGGTGTGGGGGATGGGGTATCACCGGTTCAGGCTGGTGGTGGGGGTGTAATGGTGTGGGGGATGGGGTATCACCGGTTCAGGCTGGTGGGGGGGTGTAATGGTGTGGGGGATGGGGTATCACCGGTTCAGGCTGGTGGTGGGGGTGTAATGGTGTGGGGGATGGGGTATCACCAGTTCAGGCTGGTGGTGGGGGTGTAATGGTGTGGGGGATGGGGTATCACCGGTTCAGGCTGTTGGTGGAGGGGGTGTAATGGTGTGGGGGATAGGGTATCACCGGTTCAGGCTGTTGGTGGGGGTGTAATGGTGTGGGGGATGGGGTATCACCGGTTCAGGCTGTTGGTGGGGGTGTAATGGTGTGGGGGATGGGGTATCACCGGTTCAGGCTGGTGGTGGGGGTGTAATGGTGTGGGGGATGGGATATCACCGGTTCAGGCTGGTGGTGGGGGTGTAATGGTGTGGGGGATGGGATATCACCGGTTCAGGCTGGTGGTGGGGTGTAATGGTGTGGGGGATGGGGTATCACCGGTTCAGGCTGGTGGTGGGGGTGTAATTGTGTGGGGGATGGGGTATCACCGGTTCAGGCTGGTGGGGGGTGTAATGGTGTGGGGGATGGGGTATCACCGGTTCAGGCTGGTGGTGGAGGTGTAATGGTGTGTGGGATGGGATATCACCGGTTCAGGCTGGTGGTGGGGGTGTAATGGTGTGGGGGATGGGATATCAGCGGTTCAGGCTGGTGGTGGGGGTGTAATGGTGTGGGGATGGGATATCACCGGGTCAGGCTGGTGGTGGGGGTGTAATGGTGTGGGGGATGGGATATCACAGGTTCAGGCTGGTGGTGGGGGTGTAATGGTGTGGGGGATGGGGTATCACTGGTTCAGGCTGGTGGTGGGGGTGTAATGGTGTGGGGGATGGGATATCACCGGTTCAGGCTGGTGGTTGATGTGTAATGGTGTGGGGGATGGGGTATCACCGGTTCAGGCTGGTGGTGGGGGTGTAATGGTGTGGGGGATGGGGTATCACCGGTTCAGGCTGGTGGTTGATGTGTAATGGTGTGGGGGATGGGGTATCACCGGTTCAGGCTGGTGGTGGGGGTGTAATGGTGTGGGGGATGGGATATCACCGGTTCAGGCTGGTGGTTGATGTGTAATGGTGTGGGGGATGGGGTATCACCGGTTCAGGCTGGTGGTGGGGGTGTAATGGTGTGGGGGATGGGGTATCACCGGTTCAGGCTGGTGGGGGGTGTAATGGTGTGGGGGATGGGGTATCACCGGTTCAGGCTGGTGGTGGGGGTGTAATGGTGTGGGGGATGGGGTATCACCGGTTCAGGCTGGTGGTGGGGGTGTAATGGTGTGGGGGATGGGGTATCACCGGTTCAGGCTGGTGGTGAGGGTGTAATGGTGTGGGGGATGGGGTATCACCGGTTCAGGCTGGTGGTGGGGGTGTAATGGTGTGGGGGATGGGGTATCACCGGTTCAGGCTGGTGGTGGGGGTGTAATGGTGTGGGGGATGGGGTATCACCGGTTCAGGCTGGTGGTGGGGGTGTAATGGTGTGGGGGATGGGGTATCACCGGTTCAGGCTGGTGGTGGGGGTGTAATGGTGTGGGGGATGGGGTATCACCGGTTCAGGCTGGTGGTGAGGGTGTAATGGTGTGGGGGATGGGGTATCACCGGTTCAGGCTGGTGGTGGGGGTGTAATGGTGTGGGGGATGGGGTATCACCGGTTCAGGCTGTTGGTGGAGGGGGTGTAATGGTGTGGGGGATGGGGTATCACCGGTTCAGGCTGTTGGTGGGGGTGTAATGGTGTGGGGGATGGGGTATCACCGGTTCAGGCTGTTGGTGGGGGTGTAATGGTGTGGGGGATGGGATATCACCGGTTCAGGCTGGTGGTGGGGGTGTAATGGTGTGGGGGATGGGATATCACCGGTTCAGGCTGGTGGTGGGGGTGTAATGGTGTGGGGGATGGGATATCACCGGTTCAGACTGGTGGTGGGGGTGTAATGGTGTGGGGGATGGGATATCACCGGTTCAGGCTGGTGGTGGGGGTGTAATGGTGTGGGGGATGGGATATCACCGGTTCAGGCTGGTGGTGGGGGTGTAATGGTGTGGGGGATGGGATATCACCGGTTCAGGCTGGTGGTGGGGGTGTAATGGTGTGGGGGATGGGATATCACCGGTTCAGGCTGGTGGTGGGGGTGTAATGGTAGGGGGGATGGGGTATCACCGGTTCAGGCTGGTGGTTGATGTGTAATGGTGTGGGGGATGGGGTATCACCGGTTCAGGCTGGTGGTGGGGGTGTAATGGTGTGGGGGATGGGATATCACCGGTTCAGGCTGGTGGTGGGGGTGTAATGGTAGGGGGGATGGGGTATCACCGGTTCAGGCTGGTGGTTGATGTGTAATGGTGTGGGGGATGGGGTATCACCGGTTCAGGCTGGTGGTGGGGGTGTAATGGTGTGGGGGATGGGGTATCACCGGTTCAGGCTGGTGGTGGGGGTGTAATGGTGTGAGGGATGGGGTATCACCGGTTCAGGCTGGTGGTGGGGGTGTGATGGTGTGGGGGATGGGGTATCACCGGTTCAGGCTGGTGGTGGGGGTGTAATGGTGTGGGGGATGGGGTATCACCGGTTCAGGCTGGTGGTGGGGGTGTAATGGTGTGGGGGATGGGGTATCACCGGTTCAGGCTGGTGGTGGGGGTCTAATGGTGTGGGGGATGGGGTATCACCAGTTCAGGCTGGTGGTGAGATTGTAATGGTGTGGGGGATGGGGTATCACCGGTTCAGGCTGGTGGTGGGGGTGTAATGGTGTGGGGGATGGGGTATCACCGGTTCAGGCTGTTGGTGGAGGGGGTGTAATGGTGTGGGGGATGGGGGATGGGGTATCACCGGTTCAGGCTGTTGGTGGGGGTGTAATGGTGTGGGGGATGGGGTATCACCGGTTCAGGCTGTTGGTGGAGGTGTAATGGTGTGGGGGATGGGATATCACCGGTTCAGGCTGGTGGTGGGGGTGTAATGGTGTGGGGGATGGGATATCACCGGTTCAGGCTGGTGGTGGGGGTGTAATGGTGTGGGGGATGGGATATCACCGGTTCAGGCTGGTGGGGGGTGTAATGGTGTGGGGGATGGGATATCACCGGTTCAGGCTGGTGGTGGGGGTGTAATGGTGTGGGGGATGGGGTATCACCGGTTCAGGCTGGTGGTGAGGGTGTAATGGTGTGGGGGATGGGGTATCACCGGTTCAGGCTGGTGGTGGGGGTGTAATGGTGTGGGGGATGGGGTATCACCGGTTCAGGCTGTTGGTGGAGGGGGTGTAATGGTGTGGGGGATGGGGTATCACCGGTTCAGGCTGTTGGTGGAGGTGTAATGGTGTGGGGGATGGGATATCACCGGTTCAGGCTGGTGGTGGGGGTGTAAATGGTCTGGGGGATGGGGTATCACCGGTTCAGGCTGGTGGTGGGGGTGTAATTGTGTGGGGGATGGGGTATCACCGGTTCAGGCTGGTGGGGGGGGTGTAATGGTGTGGGGGATGGGGTATCACCGGTTCAGGCTGGTGGTGGGGGTGTAATGGTGTGGGGGATGGGATATCACCGGTTCAGGCTGGTGGTGGTGGTGTAATGGTGTGGGGGATGGGATATCACCGGTTCAGGCTGGTGGTGGGGGTGTAATGGTGTGGGGGATGGGATATCACCGGTTCAGGCTGGTGGTGGGGGTGTAATGGTGTGGGGGATGGGATATCACCGGTTCAGGCTGGTGGTGGGGGTGTAATGGTGTGGGGGATGGGATATCACCGGTTCAGGCTGGTGGTGGGGGTGTAATGGTGTGGGGGATGGGATATCACCGGTTCAGGCTGGTGGTGGGGGTGTAATGGTGTGGGGGATGGGATATCACCGGTTCAGGCTGGTGGTGGGGGTGTAATGGTAGGGGGGATGGGGTATCACCGGTTCAGGCTGTTGGTTGATGTGCAATGGTGTGGGGGATGGGGTATCACCGGTTCAGGCTGGTGGTGGGGGTGTAATGGTGTGGGGGATGGGATATCACCGGTTCAGGCTGGTGGTGGGGGTGTAATGGTGTGGGGGATGGGATATCACCGGTTCAGGCTGGTGGTGGGGGTGTAATGGTAGGGGGGATGGGGTATCACCGGTTCAGGCTGGTGGTTGATGTGTAATGGTGTGGGGGATGGGGTATCACCGGTTCAGGCTGGTGGTGGGGGTGTAATGGTGTGGGGGATGGGGTATCACCGGTTCAGGCTGGTGGTGGGGGTGTAATGGTGTGGGGGATGGGGTATCACCGGTTCAGGCTGGTGGGGGGGTGTAATGGTGTGGGGGATGGGGTATCACCGGTTCAGGCTGGTGGTGGGGGTGTAATGGTGTGGGGGATGGGGTATCACCGGTTCAGGCTGGTGGTGGGGGTGTAATGGTGGGGGGGATGGGGTATCACCGGTTCAGGCTGGTGGTGATGGTGTAATGGTGTGGGGGATGGGATATCACCGGTTCAGGCTGGTGGTGGGGGTGTAATGGTGTGGGGGATGGGGTATCACCGGTTCAGGCTGGTGGTGGGGGTGTAATGGTGTGGGGGATGGGATATCACCGGTTCAGGCTGGTGGTGGGGGTGTAATGGTGTGGGGGATGGGATATCACCGGTTCAGGCTGGTGGTGGGGGTGTAATGGTGTGGGGGATGGGATATCACCGGTTCAGGCTGGTGGTGGGGGTGTAATGGTAGGCGGGATGGGGTATCACCGGTTCAGGCTGGTGGTTGATGTGTAATGGTGTGGGGGATGGGGTATCACCGGTTCAGGCTGGTGGTGGGGGTGTAATGGTGTGGGGGATGGGATATCACCGGTTCAGGCTGGTGGTGGGGGTGTAATGGTGTGGGGGATGGGATATCACCGGTTCAGGCTGGTGGTGGGGGTGTAATGGTGTGGGGGATGGGATATCACCGGTTCAGGCTGGTGGTGGGGGTGTAATGGTGTGGGGGATGGGATATCACTGGTTCAGGCTGGTGGTGGGGGTGTAATGGTGTGGGGGATGGGATATCACCGGTTCAGGCTGGTGGTGGGGGTGTAATGGTAGGGGGGATGGGGTATCACCGGTTCAGGCTGGTGGTTGATGTGTAATGGTGTGGGGGATGGGGTATCACCGGTTCAGGCTGGTGGTGGGGGTGTAATGGTGTGGGGGATGGGATATCACTGGTTCAGGCTGGTGGTGGGGGTGTAATGGTGTGGGGGATGGGATATCACCGGTTCAGGCTGGTGGTGGGGTGTAATGGTGTGGGGGATGGGATATCACCGGTTCAGGCTGTTGGTGGGGGTGTAATGGTGTGGGGGATGGGATATCACTGGTTCAGGCTGGTGGTGGGGGTGTAATGGTGTGGGGGATGGGATATCACCGGTTCAGGCTGGTGGTGGGGTGTAATGGTGTGGGGGATGGGATATCACCGGTTCAGGCTGTTGGTGGGGGTGTAATGGTGTGGGGGATGGGATATCACTGGTTCAGGCTGGTGGTGGGGGTGTAATGGTGTGGGGGATGGGATATCACTGGTTCAGGCTGGTGGTGGGGGTGTAATGGTGTGGGGGATGGGATATCACCGGTTCAGGCTGGTGGTGGGGTGTAATGGTGTGGGGGATGGGATATCACCGGTTCAGGCTGTTGGTGGGGGTGTAATGGTGTGGGGGATGGGATATCACTGGTTCAGGCTGGTGGTGGGGGTGTAATGGTGTGGGGGATGGGATATCACCGGTTCAGGCTGGTGGTGGGGGTGTAATGGTGTGGGGGATGGGATATCACCGGTTCAGGCTGGGGGTGTAATGGTGTGGGGGATGGGATATCACCGGTTCAGGCTGGTGGTGGGGGTGTAATGGTAGGGGGGATGGGGTATCACCGGTTCAGGCTGGTGGTTGATGTGTAATGGTGTGGGGGATGGGGTATCACCGGTTCAGGCTGGTGGTGGGGGTGTAATGGTGTGGGGGATGGGATATCACCGGTTCAGGCTGGTGGTGGGGGTGTAATGGTGTGGGGGATGGGATATCACCGGTTCAGGCTGGTGGTGGGGGTGTAATGGTGTGGGGGATGGGATATCACCGGTTCAGGCTGGTGGTGGGGGTGTAATGGTGTGGGGGATGGGGTATCACCGGTTCAGGCTGGTGGTGGGGGTGTAATGGTGTGGGGGATGGGATATCACCGGTTCAGGCTGGTGGTGGGGGTGTAATGGTGTGGGGGATGGGATATCAGCGGTTCAGGCTGGTGGTGGGGGTGTAATGGTAGGGGGGATGGGGTATCACCGGTTCAGGCTGGTGGTTGATGTGTAATGGTGTGGGGGATGGGGTATCACCGGTTCAGGCTGGTGGTGGGGGTGTAATGGTGTGGGGGATGGGATATCACCGGTTCAGGCTGGTGGTGGGGGTGTAATGGTGTGGGGGATGGGATATCACCGGTTCAGGCTGGTGGTGGGGGTGTAATGGTGTGGGGGATGGGATATCACCGGTTCAGGCTGGTGGTGGGGGTGTAATGGTAGGGGGGATGGGGTATCACCGGTTCAGGCTGGTGGTTGATGTGTAATGGTGTGGGGGATGGGGTATCACCGGTTCAGGCTGGTGGTGGGGGTGTAATGGTGTGGGGGATGGGGTATCACCGGTTCAGGCTGGTGGGGGGGTGTAATGGTGTGGGGGATGGGGTATCACCGGTTCAGGCTGGTGGTGGGGGTGTAATGGTGTGGGGGATGGGGTATCACCGGTTCAGGCTGGTGGTGGGGGTGTAATGGTGGGGGGGATGGGGTATCACCGGTTCAGGCTGGTGGTGATGGTGTAATGGTGTGGGGGATGGGATATCACCGGTTCAGGCTGGTGGTGGGGGTGTAATGGTGTGGGGGATGGGGTATCACCGGTTCAGGCTGGTGGTGGGGGTGTAATGGTGTGGGGGATGGGATATCACCGGTTCAGGCTGGTGGTGGGGGTGTAATGGTGTGGGGGATGGGATATCACCGGTTCAGGCTGGTGGTGGGGGTGTAATGGTAGGCGGGATGGGGTATCACCGGTTCAGGCTGGTGGTTGATGTGTAATGGTGTGGGGGATGGGGTATCACCGGTTCAGGCTGGTGGTGGGGGTGTAATGGTGGGGGGGATGGGGAATCACCGGTTCAGGCTGGTGGTGGGGGTGTAATGGTGTGGGGGATGGGATATCACCGGTTCAGGCTGGTGGTGGGGGTGTAATGGTGTGGGGGATGGGGTATCACCGGTTCAGGCTGGTGGTGGGGGTGTAATGGTGTGGGGGATGGGATATCACCGGTTCAGGCTGGTGGTGGGGGTGTAATGGTGTGGGGGATGGGATATCACCGGTTCAGGCTGGTGGTGGGGGTGTAATGGTGTGGGGGATGGGATATCACCGGTTCAGGCTGGTGGTGGGGGTGTAATGGTAGGCGGGATGGGGTATCACCGGTTCAGGCTGGTGGTTGATGTGTAATGGTGTGGGGGATGGGGTATCACCGGTTCAGGCTGGTGGTGGGGGTGTAATGGTGTGGGGGATGGGATATCACCGGTTCAGGCTGGTGGTGGGGTGTAATGGTGTGGGGGATGGGATATCACCGGTTCAGGCTGGTGGTGGGGGTGTAATGGTGTGGGGGATGGGATATCACCGGTTCAGGCTGGTGGTGGGGGTGTAATGGTGTGGGGGATGGGATATCACCGGTTCAGGCTGGTGGTGGGGGTGTAATGGTGTGGGGGATGGGATATCACTGGTTCAGGCTGGTGGTGGGGGTGTAATGGTGTGGGGGATGGGATATCACCGGTTCAGGCTGGTGGTGGGGGTGTAATGGTAGGGGGGATGGGGTATCACCGGTTCAGGCTGGTGGTTGATGTGTAATGGTGTGGGGGATGGGGTATCACCGGTTCAGGCTGGTGGTGGGGGTGTAATGGTGTGGGGGATGGGATATCACCGGTTCAGGCTGGTGGTGGGGGTGTAATGGTGTGGGGGATGGGATATCACCGGTTCAGGCTGGTGGTGGGGTGTAATGGTGTGGGGGATGGGATATCACCGGTTCAGGCTGTTGGTGGGGGTGTAATGGTGTGGGGGATGGGATATCACTGGTTCAGGCTGGTGGTGGGGGTGTAATGGTGTGGGGGATGGGATATCACCGGTTCAGGCTGGTGGTGGGGGTGTAATGGTGTGGGGGATGGGATATCACCGGTTCAGGCTGGTGGTGGGGGTGTAATGGTGTGGGGGATGGGATATCACCGGTTCAGGCTGGTGGTGGGGGTGTAATGGTGTGGGGGATGGGATATCACCGGTTCAGGCTGGTGGTGGGGGTGTAATGGTAGGGGGGATGGGGTATCACCGGTTCAGGCTGGTGGTTGATGTGTAATGGTGTGGGGGATGGGGTATCACCGGTTCAGGCTGGTGGTGGGGGTGTAATGGTGTGGGGGATGGGATATCACCGGTTCAGGCTGGTGGTGGGGGTGTAATGGTGTGGGGGATGGGATATCACCGGTTCAGGCTGGTGGTGGGGGTGTAATGGTGTGGGGGATGGGATATCACCGGTTCAGGCTGGTGGTGGGGGTGTAATGGTAGGCGGGATGGGGTATCACCGGTTCAGGCTGGTGGTTGATGTGTAATGGTGTGGGGGATGGGGTATCACCGGTTCAGGCTGGTGGTGGGGGTGTAATGGTGTGGGGGATGGGATATCACCGGTTCAGGCTGGTGGTGGGGGTGTAATGGTGTGGGGGATGGGATATCACTGGTTCAGGCTGGTGGTGGGGGTGTAATGGTGTGGGGGATGGGATATCACCGGTTCAGGCTGGTGGTGGTGGTGTAATGGTAGGGGGGATGGGGTATCACCGGTTCAGGCTGGTGGTTGATGTGTAATGGTGTGGGGGATGGGGTATCACCGGTTCAGGCTGGTGGTGGGGGTGTAATGGTGTGGGGGATGGGATATCACCGGTTCAGGCTGGTGGTGGGGGTGTAATGGTGTGGGGGATGGGATATCACCGGTTCAGGCTGGTGGTGGGGTGTAATGGTGTGGGGGATGGGATATCACCGGTTCAGGCTGTTGGTGGGGGTGTAATGGTGTGG
This sequence comes from Lithobates septentrionalis, assembly GCA_037952835.1. Lineage (NCBI taxonomy): Eukaryota > Metazoa > Chordata > Amphibia > Anura > Ranidae > Lithobates > Lithobates septentrionalis. The sequence goes on along the minus strand of JBBDGP010005055.1, from coordinate 8,670 downwards.
GGGATGGGATATCACTGGTTCAGGCTGGTGGTGGTGGTGTAATGGTGTGGGGGATGGGATATCACCGGTTCAGGCTGGTGGTGGGGGTGTAATGGTGTGGGGGATGGGATATCACCGGTTCAGGCTGGTGGTGGGGGTGTAATGGTGTGGGGGATGGGATATCACCGGTTCAGGCTGGTGGTGGGGGTGTAATGGTGTGGGGGATGGGATATCACCGGTTCAGGCTGGTGGTGGGGGTGTAATGGTAGGGGGGATGGGGTATCACCGGTTCAGGCTGGTGGTTGATGTGTAATGGTGTGGGGGATGGGGTATCACCGGTTCAGGCTGGTGGTGGGGGTGTAATGGTGTGGGGGATGGGGTATCACCGGTTCAGGCTGGTGGTGGGGGTGTAATGGTGTGGGGGATGGGGTATCACCGGTTCAGGCTGGTGGGGGGGTGTAATGGTGTGGGGGATGGGGTATCACCGGTTCAGGCTGGTGGTGGGGGTGTAATGGTGTGGGGGATGGGGTATCACCGGTTCAGGCTGGTGGTGGGGGTGTAATGGTGGGGGGGATGGGGTATCACCGGTTCAGGCTGGTGGTGGGGGTGTAATGGTGTGGGGGATGGGATATCACCGGTTCAGGCTGGTGGTGGGGGTGTAATGGTGTGGGGGATGGGGTATCACCGGTTCAGGCTGGTGGTGGGGGTGTAATGGTGTGGGGGATGGGATATCACCGGTTCAGGCTGGTGGTGGGGGTGTAATGGTGTGGGGGATGGGATATCACCGGTTCAGGCTGGTGGTGGGGGTGTAATGGTGTGGGGGATGGGATATCACCGGTTCAGGCTGGTGGTGGGGGTGTAATGGTGTGGGGGATGGGGTATCACCGGTTCAGGCTGGTGGTTGATGTGTAATGGTGTGGGGGATGGGGTATCACCGGTTCAGGCTGGTGGTGGGGGTGTAATGGTGGGGGGGATGGGGTATCACCGGTTCAGGCTGGTGGTGGGGGTGTAATGGTGTGGGGGATGGGATATCACCGGTTCAGGCTGGTGGTGGGGGTGTAATGGTGTGGGGGATGGGATATCACCGGTTCAGGCTGGTGGTGGGGGTGTAATGGTAGGCGGGATGGGGTATCACCGGTTCAGGCTGGTGGTTGATGTGTAATGGTGTGGGGGATGGGGTATCACCGGTTCAGGCTGGTGGTGGGGGTGTAATGGTGTGGGGGATGGGATATCACCGGTTCAGGCTGGTGGTGGGGGTGTAATGGTGTGGGGGATGGGATATCACCGGTTCAGGCTGGTGGTGGGGGTGTAATGGTGTGGGGGATGGGATATCACCGGTTCAGGCTGGTGGTGGGGGTGTAATGGTGTGGGGGATGGGGTATCACCGGTTCAGGCTGGTGGTGGGGGTGTAATGGTGTGGGGGATGGGATATCACTGGTTCAGGCTGGTGGTGGGGGTGTAATGGTGTGGGGGATGGGATATCACCGGTTCAGGCTGGTGGTGGGGGTGTAATGGTAGGGGGGATGGGGTATCACCGGTTCAGGCTGGTGGTTGATGTGTAATGGTGTGGGGGATGGGGTATCACCGGTTCAGGCTGGTGGTGGGGGTGTAATGGTGTGGGGGATGGGATATCACCGGTTCAGGCTGGTGGTGGGGGTGTAATGGTGTGGGGGATGGGGTATCACCGGTTCAGGCTGGTGGTGGGGGTGTAATGGTGTGGGGGATGGGATATCACTGGTTCAGGCTGGTGGTGGGGGTGTAATGGTGTGGGGGATGGGATATCACCGGTTCAGGCTGGTGGTGGGGGTGTAATGGTAGGGGGGATGGGGTATCACCGGTTCAGGCTGGTGGTTGATGTGTAATGGTGTGGGGGATGGGGTATCACCGGTTCAGGCTGGTGGTGGGGGTGTAATGGTGTGGGGGATGGGATATCACCGGTTCAGGCTGGTGGTGGGGGTGTAATGGTGTGGGGGATGGGATATCACCGGTTCAGGCTGGTGGTTGATGTGTAATGGTGTGGGGGATGGGGTATCACCGGTTCAGGCTGGTGGTGGGGGTGTAATGGTGTGGGGGATGGGATATCACCGGTTCAGGCTGGTGGTGGGGGTGTAATGGTGTGGGGGATGGGATATCACCGGTTCAGGCTGGTGGTGGGGTGTAATGGTGTGGGGGATGGGATATCACCGGTTCAGGCTGTTGGTGGGGGTGTAATGGTGTGGGGGATGGGATATCACTGGTTCAGGCTGGTGGTGGTGGTGTAATGGTGTGGGGGATGGGATATCACCGGTTCAGGCTGGTGGTGGGGGTGTAATGGTGTGGGGGATGGGATATCACCGGTTCAGGCTGGTGGTGGGGGTGTAATGGTGTGGGGGATGGGATATCACCGGTTCAGGCTGGTGGTGGGGGTGTAATGGTGTGGGGGATGGGATATCACCGGTTCAGGCTGGTGGTGGGGGTGTAATGGTAGGGGGGATGGGGTATCACCGGTTCAGGCTGGTGGTTGATGTGTAATGGTAGGGGGGATGGGGTATCACCGGTTCAGGCTGGTGGTGGGGGTGTAATGGTGTGGGGGATGGGATATCACCGGTTCAGGCTGGTGGTGGGGGTGTAATGGTGTGGGGGATGGGATATCACCGGTTCAGGCTGGTGGTGGGGGTGTAATGGTGTGGGGGATGGGATATCACCGGTTCAGGCTGGTGGTGGGGGTGTAATGGTGTGGGGGATGGGGTATCACCGGTTCAGGCTGGTGGTGGGGGTGTAATGGTGTGGGGGATGGGATATCACTGGTTCAGGCTGGTGGTGGGGGTGTAATGGTGTGGGGGATGGGATATCACCGGTTCAGGCTGGTGGTGGGGGTGTAATGGTAGGGGGGATGGGGTATCACCGGTTCAGGCTGGTGGTTGATGTGTAATGGTGTGGGGGATGGGGTATCACCGGTTCAGGCTGGTGGTGGGGGTGTAATGGTGTGGGGGATGGGATATCACCGGTTCAGGCTGGTGGTGGGGGTGTAATGGTGTGGGGGATGGGATATCACCGGTTCAGGCTGGTGGTGGGGGTGTAATGGTGTGGGGGATGGGATATCACCGGTTCAGGCTGGTGGTGGGGGTGTAATGGTGTGGGGGATGGGATATCACCGGTTCAGGCTGGTGGTGGGGTGTAATGGTGTGGGGGATGGGATATCACCGGTTCAGGCTGTTGGTGGGGGTGTAATGGTGTGGGGGATGGGATATCACTGGTTCAGGCTGGTGGTGGGGGTGTAATGGTGTGGGGGATGGGATATCACCGGTTCAGGCTGGTGGTGGGGGTGTAATGGTGTGGGGGATGGGATATCACCGGTTCAGGCTGGTGGTGGGGGTGTAATGGTGTGGGGGATGGGATATCACCGGTTCAGGCTGGTGGTGGGGGTGTAATGGTAGGGGGGATGGGGTATCACCGGTTCAGGCTGGTGGTTGATGTGTAATGGTGTGGGGGATGGGGTATCACCGGTTCAGGCTGGTGGTGGGGGTGTAATGGTAGGGGGGATGGGGTATCACCGGTTCAGGCTGGTGGTTGATGTGTAATGGTGTGGGGGATGGGGTATCACCGGTTCAGGCTGGTGGTGGGGGTGTAATGGTGTGGGGGATGGGATATCACCGGTTCAGGCTGGTGGTGGGGGTGTAATGGTGTGGGGGATGGGATATCACCGGTTCAGGCTGGTGGTGGGGTGTAATGGTGTGGGGGATGGGATATCACCAGTTCAGGCTGTTGGTGGGGGTGTAATGGTGTGGGGGATGGGATATCACTGGTTCAGGCTGGTGGTGGGGGTGTAATGGTGTGGGGGATGGGATATCACCGGTTCAGGCTGGTGGTGGGGGTGTAATGGTGTGGGGGATGGGATATCACCGGTTCAGGCTGGTGGTGGGGGTGTAATGGTGTGGGGGATGGGATATCACCGGTTCAGGCTGGTGGTGGGGGTGTAATGGTAGGGGGGATGGGGTATCACCGGTTCAGGCTGGTGGTGGGGGTGTAATGGTGTGGGGGATGGGATATCACCGGTTCAGGCTGGTGGTGGGGGTGTAATGGTGTGGGGGATGGGATATCATCGGTTCAGGCTGGTGGTGGGGTGTAATGGTAGGGGGGATGGGGTATCACCGGTTCAGGCTGGTGGTGGGGGTGTAATGGTGTGGGGGATGGGATATCACCGGTTCAGGCTGGTGGTGGGGGTGTAATGGTGTGGGGGATGGGATATCACCGGTTCAGGCTGGTGGTGGGGGTGTAATGGTGTGGGGGATGGGATATCACCGGTTCAGGCTGGTGGTGGGGGTGTAATGGTAGGGGGGATGGGGTATCACCGGTTCAGGCTGGTGGTTGATGTGTAATGGTGTGGGGGATGGGGTATCACCGGTTCAGGCTGGTGGTGGGGGTGTAATGGTGTGGGGGATGGGATATCACCGGTTCAGGCTGGTGGTGGGGGTGTAATGGTGTGGGGGATGGGATATCACCGGTTCAGGCTGGTGGTTGATGTGTAATGGTGTGGGGGATGGGGTATCACCGGTTCAGGCTGGTGGTGGGGGTGTAATGGTGTGGGGGATGGGATATCACTGGTTCAGGCTGGTGGTGGGGGTGTAATGGTGTGGGGGATGGGATATCACCGGTTCAGGCTGGTGGTGGGGTGTAATGGTGTGGGGGATGGGATATCACCGGTTCAGGCTGGTGGTGGGGGTGTAATGGTAGGGGGGATGGGGTATCACCGGTTCAGGCTGGTGGTTGATGTGTAATGGTGTGGGGGATGGGGTATCACCGGTTCAGGCTGGTGGTGGGGGTGTAATGGTGTGGGGGATGGGGTATCACCGGTTCAGGCTGGTGGTGGGGGTGTAATGGTGTGGGGGATGGGGTATCACCGGTTCAGGCTGGTGGGGGGGTGTAATGGTGTGGGGGATGGGGTATCACCGGTTCAGGCTGGTGGTGGGGGTGTAATGGTGTGGGGGATGGGGTATCACCGGTTCAGGCTGGTGGTGGGGGTGTAATGGTGGGGGGGATGGGGTATCACCGGTTCAGGCTGGTGGTGATGGTGTAATGGTGTGGGGGATGGGATATCACCGGTTCAGGCTGGTGGTGGGGGTGTAATGGTGTGGGGGATGGGGTATCACCGGTTCAGGCTGGTGGTGGGGGTGTAATGGTGTGGGGGATGGGATATCACCGGTTCAGGCTGGTGGTGGGGGTGTAATGGTGTGGGGGATGGGATATCACCGGTTCAGGCTGGTGGTGGGGGTGTAATGGTGTGGGGGATGGGATATCACCGGTTCAGGCTGGTGGTGGGGGTGTAATGGTAGGCGGGATGGGGTATCACCGGTTCAGGCTGGTGGTTGATGTGTAATGGTGTGGGGGATGGGGTATCACCGGTTCAGGCTGGTGGTGGGGGTGTAATGGTGGGGGGGATGGGGTATCACCGGTTCAGGCTGGTGGTGGGGGTGTAATGGTGTGGGGGATGGGATATCACCGGTTCAGGCTGGTGGTGGGGGTGTAATGGTGTGGGGGATGGGATATCACCGGTTCAGGCTGGTGGTGGGGGTGTAATGGTAGGCGGGATGGGGTATCACCGGTTCAGGCTGGTGGTTGATGTGTAATGGTGTGGGGGATGGGGTATCACCGGTTCAGGCTGGTGGTGGGGGTGTAATGGTGTGGGGGATGGGATATCACCGGTTCAGGCTGGTGGTGGGGGTGTAATGGTGTGGGGGATGGGATATCACCGGTTCAGGCTGGTGGTGGGGGTGTAATGGTGTGGGGGATGGGATATCACCGGTTCAGGCTGGTGGTGGGGGTGTAATGGTGTGGGGGATGGGGTATCACCGGTTCAGGCTGGTGGTGGGGGTGTAATGGTGTGGGGGATGGGATATCACTGGTTCAGGCTGGTGGTGGGGGTGTAATGGTGTGGGGGATGGGATATCACCGGTTCAGGCTGGTGGTGGGGGTGTAATGGTAGGGGGGATGGGGTATCACCGGTTCAGGCTGGTGGTTGATGTGTAATGGTGTGGGGGATGGGGTATCACCGGTTCAGGCTGGTGGTGGGGGTGTAATGGTGTGGGGATGGGATATCACCGGTTCAGGCTGGTGGTGGGGGTGTAATGGTGTGGGGGATGGGATATCACCGGTTCAGGCTGGTGGTGGGGGTGTAATGGTGTGGGGGATGGGATATCACCGGTTCAGGCTGGTGGTGGGGGTGTAATGGTGTGGGGGATGGGATATCACCGGTTCAGGCTGGTGGTGGGGTGTAATGGTGTGGGGGATGGGATATCACCGGTTCAGGCTGTTGGTGGGGGTGTAATGGTGTGGGGGATGGGATATCACTGGTTCAGGCTGGTGGTGGGGGTGTAATGGTGTGGGGGATGGGATATCACCGGTTCAGGCTGGTGGTGGGGGTGTAATGGTGTGGGGGATGGGATATCACCGGTTCAGGCTGGTGGTGGGGGTGTAATGGTGTGGGGGATGGGATATCACCGGTTCAGGCTGGTGGTGGGGGTGTAATGGTAGGGGGGATGGGGTATCACCGGTTCAGGCTGGTGGTTGATGTGTAATGGTGTGGGGGATGGGGTATCACCGGTTCAGGCTGGTGGTGGGGGTGTAATGGTAGGGGGGATGGGGTATCACCGGTTCAGGCTGGTGGTTGATGTGTAATGGTGTGGGGGATGGGGTATCACCGGTTCAGGCTGGTGGTGGGGGTGTAATGGTGTGGGGGATGGGATATCACCGGTTCAGGCTGGTGGTGGGGGTGTAATGGTGTGGGGGATGGGATATCACCGGTTCAGGCTGGTGGTGGGGTGTAATGGTGTGGGGGATGGGATATCACCAGTTCAGGCTGTTGGTGGGGGTGTAATGGTGTGGGGGATGGGATATCACTGGTTCAGGCTGGTGGTGGGGGTGTAATGGTGTGGGGGATGGGATATCACCGGTTCAGGCTGGTGGTGGGGGTGTAATGGTGTGGGGGATGGGATATCACCGGTTCAGGCTGGTGGTGGGGGTGTAATGGTGTGGGGGATGGGATATCACCGGTTCAGGCTGGTGGTGGGGGTGTAATGGTAGGGGGGATGGGGTATCACCGGTTCAGGCTGGTGGTGGGGGTGTAATGGTGTGGGGATGGGATATCACCGGTTCAGGCTGGTGGTGGGGGTGTAATGGTGTGGGGGATGGGATATCACCGGTTCAGGCTGGTGGTGGGGTGTAATGGTAGGGGGGATGGGGTATCACCGGTTCAGGCTGGTGGTGGGGGTGTAATGGTGTGGGGGATGGGATATCACCGGTTCAGGCTGGTGGTGGGGGTGTAATGGTGTGGGGGATGGGATATCACTGGTTCAGGCTGGTGGTGGGGGTGTAATGGTAGGGGGGATGGGGTATCACCGGTTCAGGCTGGTGGTGGGGGTGTAATGGTGTGGGGGATGGGATATCACCGGTTCAGGCTGGTGGTGGGGGTGTAATGGTGTGGGGGATGGGATATCACTGGTTCAGGCTGGTGGTGGGGGTGTAATGGTAGGGGGGATGGGATATCACCGGTTCAGGCTGGTGGTGGGGGTGTAATGGTGTGGGGGATGGAGTTTAATCACCACGACCTACCTGAGTATTGTTGGTGACCATGTCCATCCCTTTATGACTACAGAGTCCCCATCTTCTGATGGCTCCTTCCAGCAGGATAATGCACCATGTCACAAAGCTCCAATCATCTCACCACTGGACAATGCGGTCCCTGTACTCCAATGGCCTCCACCGTCACCACATCTCATCCAATAGAGCACCTTTGGGATGTGGTGGAATGAGAGATTGGCATTATGGATGGGCAGCCGATAAATCTGCAGCAACTGTGTGATGTTATCAGGTCACTATGGAGGAAAATCTCTGAGGAACATTTCCAACACCTTGTTGTATCTCCACCAAGAATGAAGGCCAAAGGAGGTCCAACCCGCTACTAGCAAGGGGGACCTAATAAAGTGTCCGGTGGGTGTATACATATACAGTATATATACTGTGCCAGGACACAAAAAAACGCCAATTATATCTTTTTTTCACTCTGGCACCATTGGGGGATCTCGCAGACGGGGGTTGGGGGTTTTCTCCTCCATGGTTGGACAAGCAGCTTCTAATATTACTGAAATGAATGAAACTTCCAGGAAATAAAACATAAAAGGAGTATTTATAAACAGGGACTTTCCAGGGGGACTGAATGCGGCACCAACAATGGGAATTTCCCGACCTACACGGAACCCGTACAATTTATTATTTCCCCCAAAATCACCAATCAGGGAATCCTCTCCAGAGATCACAGACATGAATACGATCGTCACTAAATTGTATATATATATATAGAGGTTTTATGTCTAGTGAAGGGCCGGCAGATCTATAATACATTCCAACATGAATATCATCAGATGAATTAAAATGTTATCAAAAAAATGTTACAATGTTTAAAAAAATTAAAAGAGCTCTGCCAGGTATTGTGACCTCCAGTCTCCTCTCCAGTCTGGCACACCGACTCCTCTCCTGGACTGAAATGGCTTCCTCTGATTTCACTGCACACTGAGAGCTTCTCACCACGTGCATTAGAAGCTGCAGCCAGTCAGATAGAGCTCCGCCCTCATTTCCTGGCTGGAGGACATCTGGGGGGGCGTCATCATTGGTGTCAGTGGGAGGAATAGTGCCCCATCATTGGTGTCAGTAGAAGGA
>JBBDGP010005054.1:0-46645 GCA_037952835.1 Lithobates septentrionalis | reverse complement strand
GTCCTGATTGGTGCTCTGGAGGGTCTGAACACGGCGTCCCCCCTCCGCAGTCTGGAGAGCCAATTAGGAGGTGGAAGCCAATTAACCTGCCAGCATGTATGGGGGGGGGGGGGGGGGGAGCCGGACACTTGGAGGAAACCCATACACACCCCATGCAGACAGAGGAGGGGGGGGCTGAGCACAGGATCTCAGTACTGCAAGGATCCAGATGGAGACAGAGAACAGATAGATAGAAAGTTGTTGGCAGCTCAGTAAGGAGCAGGAAGTGTCAGATATATATATATATATATATATATATATATATATATATATATATATATCCCCTCCCCCTCCCTATAGATATAGCAGAACGCTCAGGTGCACACCCTTCATACACTCCTCTCTGGGACTTGCAGTTCCTCCAGCTGGCAATGTACTGGCAGAAGCGGCCCCCCTATGAGTCCCCCTCTCCCACCATGCCCCGGCACCCTCCCCTCTTACCTTCTCCTCGGTGCCCCGCACACACCCCGCACTCCGCTCCAGCCTGCACTGACTGAGCCTCCGCTCAGCCCGGACCACGCCCACTGGCAGCAGCTGGTAGCGCTCCGCGCGTGCGCACTGTGCGCTACACCCAACTCAGCGCTACGGCCTCCATCTTACTCCTCCCATTAGAGGGCGGCGGGGGCTGCTGGGAGATGAAGTTCCCTCAAGCAGCTGAAGTCTCTGGTGAAGAACCTTTACTTGCTTACGTTGTAGCTCCTACAAGCCCGACCAATCACTGAGAGGGATACAAAGTAATAAATGGGAGGGACCAATCACTGAGAAGGATACAAAGTAGTAAATGGGAGGGGCCAATCACATACTAATCCTGGAGGTGCCTGTCAGGGCTGTAGAAATGTATAAGAATCATCAAAAATAACAAGAAATACATTAGTATTAACCACTTCAATGCCGGGCACTTATTCACCTTCCTGCCCAGACCAATTTTCAGCTTTCAGCGCTGTTGCACTTTGAATGACAATTGCGCGGTCATGCTACACTGTACCCAAACTACATTTTTATCATTTTGTTCCCACAAATAGAGATTTCTTTTGGTGGTATTTGATCACCTCTGCGGTTTTTATTTTCTGCTAAACAAATAAAAAAAGACTGACATTTTTGAAAAAAAATAAAATTTTTGGTTTCTGTTACAAAACTTTGTAAATAAGTAAGTTTTCTCCTTCACTGACGGGCACTCATAAGGCGGCACCGATGAGGTGGCACTGATGGGCACTAATATGCGGCACTGATGGGGCACTGATAGGTGGCACTGCCACTGATATGCAGCACTGATGGGTACACATAGGTGGCACTGATGGGCACTGAAAGGTGGCACGGATGGGCACTGATAGGTGGCACGGATGGGCATTGATAGGTGGCACAGATGGGCATTGATAGGTGGCACAACTGGGCATTGATAGGGTGGCACTCATGTACAGTAATTGATGGTACGGATGGATGCCAATCAGTGCCAAACAATAATGCCTGCCAATCAGTGATGCCCATTGTGGGCACTGATTGGCATCCATTGTGGGCACTGATTGGCATCTATTGTGGGCACTGATTGGCATCCCTGGTGGTCTAGGGTTGCATACCTGGTGGTGACATCCCCGGTGGTCCTAGTGGCGTCCCTGGTGGTCCAGTGTGGGCATCCTTGGGGGGGGGGGGGGGCTGCGCTGATAATCAATCAGCACAGACTGCCCCCTGTGAGAGGAGCAGCCGATCGGCTCACCTCTACTCGCGTCTCACAGAGGCGAGTGAGGAAAAGCCGATCGACGGCTCTTCCTGTTTACACTGTGATCAGCCGTGATTGGACATGGCTGATCACTTGGTAAAGAGTCTCCGTCAGAGACTCTTTACCGAGATTGGTGCAGCGGTGTGTCAGACTGACACACCGCACCACCGATCGCCGCGATGCGCCCCCACGGGCGTGAGGCGGCTGTTATCCTGCTGAAGGTCATATGACGTCCGGTCAGGATATTGAAACCACTTTGCTGCTGTCAATTTGCTATATGGCGGCCAGAAAGTGGTTAAAAAAAAAAACACATTAAATGATAGTATATTTAAAAAAATAAAAATAAATATTATATATATATATATATATATATATATATATATATATATATATATATATATATATATATATATATATATATATATATATATATAATATCAAGAAGAATAAAACATTAATAATAAAATGTAATAATAAGACTATTAGAATAAAAAAAATACAATAAATGATAATAATGTAAAAAACAATACTATTATTAATTAAAACCAGAAAATATAATAATAAAGAAGAATAAAACATTAATATTAAAATGAAATAATAAAAATAAAACTATTAGAATAAAAAATAAAAAAACTTACAACAAATAATAATAATATAACAAACAATACAAATATTAATTAATAATAGAAAATATAATAATAAAGAAAAATAAAACATTAATCATAAAATGAAATAACAAAAATAAAACTATTATAATTTAAAAAAATAATAAATAAATAATAAATAAAATAATAACAATAATAATACAATAAAAATATTTAAAAAATAACAATAATCATAATTAATAATAATAAAACATTAATCATGAATTTAAATAACAATGAATAGCAATATTAAGATTACTACAACAAAAAATGTATTAATAAAAATAACAAAGTAATTAAAAGAATAAAAACTAGAAATAATAATAGCAGTGAAAATCATATTAGAATAAAATAATAATATTAATAATAAAAGAATAAGAACATTATTATTATTAGTGACTGTGGAGGGACAGTAGAGTGTAAATTTGTGTTTATAAAAAAATCATACAAACATACAGCTTAATAATAAAAACATATTTACACAAAAATAAGCAACTAAACAAAAACAAGCGTGCTTACATCAGCAAGTAAAGAAAACCATTTCCTGACAAGATAACATAGAAAGAAACATATTTTAATGACAACAAAAAAGAGACTACAAACCCAGAGCCTCAACTTAAACACAATCCAGGCTAAGAAACAGTTTGAGATTTAATCGCCATTAGGATGCGATTCCAAATCCCCCCTATTAACCCCTCCCCCCACATCATTCACCCCGACTTCCACATCATTCACTTTGCATTCTGCACCAGCCACTCTCATTCCCTTCCCACCTCCCCCTCTACCATCATCCAATCCATCCCTCACTCTACCCCTCAGTGTCTGCCGACCTCCAGCTGCACTTCTGCCACGCCAAGGAGGAGGGGTTGGCACCACCATACATGCTGGTCCAGCACCCTCCACTGCCTTCACTACCCTAGGAGAAACAATAAGTGCAGACACAGACTTGACAACCACACTTTCTGACACTAACTGGGGAACCACAGACTGGGGGGACACTGACACCACAGCCGGCCTCACAGACACAGATTCCACTAGGATTCCCTGGTACAACCTGTGCCAACCCAGAGTCTTCTCTATCCAGATGGAAAAATTCCTCCACCAACCCTGGCTTATTGTGCAAAGCCTCAGGGCACCGGCTATAAGGGTGACCAACCTTATCACATAGGTTACATTTAATGATGTTACAGTCCCTCGCCAGATGCCCCAGTTCCTGGCACAAAGAGCACTTTTGTTCTGGACATTACAGGAGAAATGTCCCTTGACTCCAATACCAATAAAGGCAGAGGGGGGCAAATGCTGGACCACATTCCCCCACACATTCAACCTCATTGACACTGACCACCCACCCGTCCAGATTCCTCCATCATCCACAATCTTTTTAAGGTGACACAACGTTTCACCAAACCTCCTCAAGCAGACTCATAAATCCTCAGGGGGTATAGACTCTTTCCTTGTCAGGATAGTCACATTTTTTATCAAGCGCTGTCGTGAGACAATTTTGGGGACAAGCCCCTTCCAGTCCGGCTGGCCCCCATATACATGCTCAAACCGCTCCCAAAACAGATCCAGCGATTCGGGACACATAAATCATATTCAAAGGAACCAGCCGGACTGATAAGATCATAAATATCCTCCGCCTTAAATCCCATAATCCCATGACTAGGATCTTATCCACAACCACCCTCCTGGTAGGTGGAATACCTCCTCTTTCCCACCTGAGCTGTACCACATTCCTGCGTTTAATGGAAGAGGGTGCGTTAGGTAAAAGTCGCACAACTGGCTCCCTTCCTCCACCAGCAGCATGACTTTGTCCCGACACAGCCTTAGCATAATTCCTAACTGGGACAGATGACACATTAACTGGTTGCATAGGAATATTAACTGGCTGCATAGGAACCTCTGAAATCTGGTTTGGTAATTTACCCACCACTTGATGTTTCCTCCAGCTGAGACCAAAGCAGAGTGAGCCAACAGCACCTTGCAAAATAGCACCACCTGGTGGAGAAGCTCCTCTGGTGTAGAGACTAATGTGACTGGCTCAGTGTTCTCTGTACAGCACTATGTTATATGTCAGAGCTATATTATAATAATAGTGTGTGACTATGGGGGGACATTAGAGTGTAAGCTCCTCTGGTACAGAGATTGATGTGACTGGCTCAGTGTTCTCTGTACAGCACTTTAATATACACTGCTCAAAAAAAAAAATAATGAAAGGAACACTTTGAAAACACATCAGATCTCAATGGGGAAAATCTTGTGCTGGATATCTATACTGATATGGACTGATATGGACAGAAATGAAAATTATCAACCTACAGAGGGCTGGATTCAAAGACACCCTAAAAATAAAAGTGAAAAAATGATGGAGCAGGCTAGTCCATTTTGCTGAAATTTCATGGCAAGAACTCAAAATGGTCCTCAGTAGTTTGTATGGCCCCCACCTGCTTGTATGCACGCCTGACAATGTCGGGGCATGCTCCTAATGAGACGATGGATGGTGTCCTAGGGTATTTCCTCCCAGATCTGGATTAGGGCATCACTGAGCTACTGAACAGACTGAGGTGCAACCTGGTGGCGTCGGATGGACCGAAGCATAAGGTCCCAGAGGTGTTCTATTGGATTTAGGCCAGGCGAGCAAGGGGGGCATTCAATTCCTTTATCCTCCAGGAACTGGCTGCATATTCTCGTCACATGAGACCGGGCATTGTCGTGCGCCAGGAGGAACACAGTACCCACTGCACCAGCGTACGGTCTGACTATGGGTCCAAGGATTCCATCCTGATACCTAATGGCAGTCAGGGTACCATTGTCTAGCCTGTAGAGGTCTGTGCGTCCCTCCATGGAAATGCCTCCAATGACCATCAATGACCCACCACCAAACGGGTCATGCTGAATGATGTTACAGGCAGCAGAATGTTCTCCATGGCTTCTCCAGACCCTTTCACGTCCATCACATGTGCTCAGGGGGAACCTGCTCTCATCTGTGAAAAGCACAGGGCGCCAGTGGTGGACCTGCCAATTCTGGTGTTCACTGGAAAATGGCAATCGAGCTCCACGGGTTGCCGTGCAGTGAGCACAGGGCCCACTAGAGGACGTCGGCCTTTAGGCCACCCTCATGAAGTTTGTTTCTGATTGTTTGGTCAGAGACATTCACACCAGTGGCCTGCTGGAGGTCATTTTGTAGGGCTCTGGCAAAGCTCATCCTGTTCCTCCTTCCACAAAGGAGCAGATACCGGTCCTGCTGATGGGTTAAGGACTTTCTACGGCCCTGTCCAGCGCTCCTAGAGTAACTGCCTGTCTCCCGGAATCTCCTCCATGCTCTTGAGACTGTGCTGAGAGACGCAGCAAACCTTCTGGCAATGGCACATATTGATGTGCCATCCTGGATGAGTTGGGCTGCCTGTGCAACCTCTATAGGGTCCAGGTATCACCTCATGCTACCGGTAGTGACACTGACCCTAGCCAAATGCAAAACTAGTAAAAACAGTCAGAAAAGAGTAGGGAAAAAAATGTCATTGGCCTTCACCTGTAAAACCATTCCTGTTGTGGAGGTTGTCTCATTGTTGACCATCTAGTGCACCTATTGTTAGTTTCATTAACACCAAAGCAGCTGAAACTGATTTACAACCCTTTCTGCTTTCAGTCATTTTTTCATCTTTCCATCTATTAAATCTTCTGCTCTTGTTGTTGTGTTAACTTTGGATAGTAAAACATTTTTTTTCTGCCAGTAAATACCTTATACAGTCCATTTCCTGTTTCTTGTTTGGTCATTAGCCTAGGAGCCTAGGCTTATGACATCATGCACAGCTCTCTTTCTCACTCTTGTGAGAGTTTGCCAGGAAGAGAGGGGGGATGAGTCATAAGAGGGACAATGAGAGCTGCAGAGCTGGAGGTGTGCCTCTGTGTGTCTCTGTAAATCCAGGAAGTGAACAGGCAGCAGCTTCAGCTGCCCACAGTTAAAATAATTGCAGCCAGACTCAGTGGAGGGAGATTTCTGCAGCATATTTGGCCAATACAGAATCACAGTATATATAAAATAATATGCAAAGTATTTGGAGGGAAGCTTCAGGATGGCAAAGATGTTTTTATTACAAATTATGTGAGCAGACTGCAGTCCCTCTTTAACTGACCAGATCAATATCCCAGGAGTTTCATTGACCTGATTAAAAAAGTGTTCCATAAATTTTTTTGAGCAATGTATGTCAGTGCTATATAAATGTATACATTTTCAGGAAATTCTGCCATATTATTTAATGTTGGATCTCTGTAGTTCCTCGATTGTCACATCCGGGTCGGTCACATTCACCTGACACGTTCCTGGCCGTTGGCAGTAATTCTCAGGAATGTCAGACAGGAAGGAGAACATGGTGAAATGCTCGGTGTGTTCTCGCACTACAGGATACAGAGAGAGTTAAAGCAGACCTTTAAAAAAAAAAAATTTCCTCCCCCAACCTCCTCCATATAATGTAAAAAATACATTGGTTACATATGCTGGACCTTTCATAGGCACTTGTCAAGAGTCCTGACTATGCCCACCCTTTCTGCCCCCTCCTCTATTAATAGAAGCTGTACTATAGCTTTCAGCAATGAAAAGTGATATATGAACGGATTGGGCAGACCTATCAATAATGTGCCCGTCCTCCAATCATAGATGGCTTTCCATTCATGGAAGTTGTAGCTTGGCTTTTATTATAGGAGTAACTGAGTGGAAAAGGTGGGCATAGTCGGGCTTTGTTGATGACAGCACCTTAGTTGTATGACCCCCGACACTGGAAGACTACAGGGGTTGGTTGGGGGGAAGCATTGACTGAAGAAGATTTCTACTACCAGAAGAGGAACCAGCACAAGGGACACATTCTACATGTGCTGATTTCTCTGCTTTTTATTTGGCTGCACAAAATCTAGAGACAGCTAGAGGGAATTAGCAAAAAGATGTCACCATTGGTTACATTTTATTTACAGATTCTCTGTAGCGTCCTCTAAAATTGTTACATTATACCTCTTGCTACAAAGATGTATGTATTTCCCATGCTCCTCTTCTCCATCTAGTGGCCATAATGCATTTTACTACTACCTAGAATAAAAGAACATTCGTTAAGAAAAGAAAATAGCCTGAAGAACATTTGTTTTTGGCCAGTTCCCACAAAACGAATGTAAATGCAGTTGCGCTGGATGATATGTATACCCCTAAGTGTCTATGGGACAGAAGCAGGTAAAGATTTTGCATAAAATGTCTATATATGTATATATATATATATATACACATATATATATATACATATATATACATACATATATATATATATATATATATATATATATATATATATATATATATATATATATACACACACACACATATATATATATATATATATATATATATATATATATATATACACACACACACATATATATATATATATATATACACACACATACACACACACACACACACACACACACACACATACATACACACAGTTAGATCCATATATATTTAGACACAGGCACAATTTTAGATTTTTTCTGCCATTTACCAAAACATATTCAAGCTATAGGTATATATTGGATATGGGCTGAAAGTACGCACTCTCAGGTTTAATTTGAGGGTATGTACATCCAAATAGGAGGAAGGGTTTAGGAATTACAGCTCTTAAGAATAGCCAGCCCCCGTTTTTCAAGGGACCAAAAGTATTTGGACAATTAAATTAAAAGCTGTTTCATGGCCAGGTGTGGGCTATTCCATTGTTATTTCTTCATCAATTAAGCAGTTCAAAGGAGCTGTCCATGCAAGTGAAACAGGTCATTGTAAAGCTTCAAAAACAAAACAAATCCATCAGAGAGATAGCAGCAACATTAGGAGTGGCCAAATCAACAGTTTGGTACATTCTGAGGAAAGAGGAATGCACTGGTGAGCTCAGCAACATAAAAAGGCCTAGGCGTCCACAGAAGACAACAGTGGTGGATGATTGCAGGATCCCCTCTATGGTAAAGAAAAACCCATTCACAACATCCAGACAAGTAAAGGACACTCTCCAGGAGGTGGGCGTATCATTGTCAAAGTCTACAATCAAGAGAAAACTTCACAAGAGCAAATACAGAGGGTTCCCCACAAGGTGCAAACCATTCATAAGCCTGAAGAATAGAAAAGCCAGATTAGACTTTGCCAAAAAAAAATCTAAAAAAGCCAGAGCAGTTTTGGGAAAGCATTCTTTAGACGGATAAAACTAAGATTGATCTGTACCAAAATGATGGGAAGAAAAAAGTGTGGAGAAGACTTGGAACAGCTCATGATCCAAAGCACACAACGTCATCTGTAAAACATGGTGGAGGCAGTGTAATGGCATGGGCATGCATGGCTTCCAGTGGCACTGGGTCATTGGTGTTTATTGATGATGTGACAGAAGACAGAAGCAGCCGGATGAATTCTGCAGTGTTTAGAGATATACTGTCAGCCCAGATTCAGCCAAATGCAGCAAATTTGATTGGACGGCTCTTCACAGTACAGATGGACAATTATCTAAAACACACTGCAAAAGCAACCCAGGAGCTTTTGAAGGAAAAGAAGTGGAATATTCTGCAATGGCCAAGCCCAAGTCAATCACCTGATTTCAACCCAATTGAGCATGCATTTCACTTGATGAAGGCAAAAATAAAGGCAGAATGTCCCACAACAAAAGAACAACTGAAGACAGCTGCAGTTAGAGCTTAAGCATCAGAAAGGAGAAAACCTTACATCTGAGCCCCTGAAAATGGGGGGGGGGGGGGGGCTATGACTAAAAATGGTTGCAGTTCCTAAAATGTGTACTTGATATTTATGTTCAACCTCTTGAATTAAAGCTGAAAGTCTGCACTTCAAATTCATTTGGATTGTTTGATTCTAATTTTATTGTGGTGGCATGCATAGCCAAAAGTATGAAAATTGTGCCTCTGTCCATATATATATGGATCTAACTGGAAATGTTGTTATTCTAGAGCAGGGGTAGGCAACCTCGGCACTCCAGCTATGGTGAAACTACAAATCTCATCATGCCTCTGGCTCTAGGAGTCGTGCCGGTGATTGTCTGGGACTTGCAATGTCTCATGGGACTTGTAGTTTCAAAACAGCTGGAGGGCCGAGGTTGCCTACAACTGATCTAGAGCAGTGATCTCCAAACTTTCTAAACAAAGGATCAGTTTACTGTTCTTTAAACTTTAGGGGGCCAGACTGTAGCCATTGGGAGTAGAAAAGTGGCTGAAATTAGTGGGGGAAAAAAGCCCAATTGTTGGTATCAGTGGGAAGAACTGTGCCCCATTGTTGGTGTCATTGGGCCCCATTGTTGGTATTCTTGGGAGAAATTGCACCCAATCGTTGGTGACAGTGGGAGGAATTGTGCCCCATCATTGGTGTCATTGGGAGAAATTGTGCCTCATCATCGGTGCAAGTTAGAGGAAATGTGCCCCATCGTTGGTGTCATTGGGCCCCATTGTTGTTGTTCTTGGGAGAAACTGTACTCCATCGTTGGTCTAAGAGGGAGGAATAGTGCCACATCGATGGTGTCATTGGGAGGAATTGTGCCCCGCATTGGTGTCATTGGGAGAAATTGTGCTCCATTGTTGGTGTAAGTGGGAGGAATAGTTCCCCATCGTGGGTGTTATTGGGAGGAATAGTGCCCCATTGTTGGTGTCAGTGGGAGAAATTGTGTCCCATCGTTGGTGTAAGTGGGAGGAATTGTGCTCCATCGTTGGTGTCATTGGGCCTCATTGTTGGTGTTCTTGAGAGAAATTGTGCCCCATCGTTGGTGTCAGTGGGAGGAATTTTGCCCCATCATTTGTGTCATTGCGAGATATTGGGCCCCATCATTGCTGTCATTGGGAGAAAAAGTGCCCCATCGTTGGTGTCAGTGGGAGGAATTGTGCCTTATCGTAGGTGTTATTGGGCCCCATTGTTGGTGTCAGTGGGGGTACTTATGCCTCATTGTTGGTATCGGTGGATGAAATAGTGCCCCAAGGGCCGGATAAAGGCAAGCAAAGGGCCGCAGTTTGGAGACCACTGACTAAGACCCCTTGAACACTGGGGCGGTTTGCAGGCGTTATTGCGCAAAAAATAGCGCCTGCAAACCGCCCCTAAACAGCCGCCGCTGGCAGGAGAAGAAAAAATCTCCTGCAAGCCGCATCTTGAAATCAATGGGACAGCGCGGCTATACTGCGGTAATACCGCGGCTATAGCCGCGCTATACGAGGGGTTTTAACCCTTTTTCGGCCGCCAGCGGGGGGTTAAATCCGCACCGCTAGCGGCCGAATACCGCAGTAAAACAGCGCTAAAAATAGCGCTGTTTTACCGCCGACGCCCCCTACCGCCCCAGTGGGAAAGGGGCCTTGGGGAGTGAATTGTTTCTACATATTTACTTGGTGGGTGACACTTATTTTCATTCTGGTGTTCATCTAGCTTTCTTTCACGACTCCCAATATCCTTATTATATGAATGGCTTTGAATCTGACTTGATCGAAACACAGGCCATGTGTTCTCGGGTTCCAGCACCGCCCTCCCTCACAGCCCACACACACACACACACCAGAACCACAATGGACACTTAGATTGTGGGTAACTTAATGGACTTTTTGACTTTGGCATGGTTGCCTTATTTGCTGTATAGAACCAGCAGGTGATTCACTTTCTTAAGCTGCAACGTAAAAAAAAAAAAAAAAAAAAAAAACACACAAATTCACACACAAAGTCCATCAATCCATCAACTCTATTCAACACTATGCTTATGATGTTCCTCTTTTCACGCAAAACACTTCAAGTGCACAACAAAGTTACAAAATAGAACAACAGCAGAAGAGAGGCACTTCCTTTTTTCAATGGGGGAATAAACACAGCTTAAGAAAACAATATACAATATTTCTTCACTATCATATATAAACAGATCACAGTTTTCCCCGTAGCTCAAAGCAAAATTCCAGTCATTATAAACCAAGAAAACATATTTTATTCTGGAAATTGTCTGGAGACACTCATAGACGGATCTACAGAAGGCCAACAAAAGAAGATTCCAGACATAGGATGATAACAGGCCACCCAGTGTTAATGAAGAGGCGGATGCTCCTTGCACAGATAAAAAGGGCTGCAAGGACTGGGACAGTAATAATAATGCCGGATTTTAAGTACCCGGAAATTGAGTAATGGCACTGCAGGAACAGATAAAAGACAAAAATCTCAAACCATTTAGAGCTTACTACTAAATTCAGAACATCTGGGTAGCAGTGGTTATAACATACAATTGTGGCGTTGCCCCCCTAATCCATGCAGCTGGCTCCTAATCTACATGCAGGGCGCCGGATGCATAGATTTCTATGGGTTTTTTTTTTTTCTGAAGCACATGATTAGAGCCTGAGGCTCTAAGGGTGGGCTCGAGGCGCAGATCACTGTGCCCTGAGCCCACCCACTTGTGTGACAATAGCAAATTAATATTTGCTCTTGTCTTCCTGCTTCTCCTCCTGGCCAATCAGGAAGCGGGTCCTGAGACCCGATTGGCCAGGGAGTCTTAGGACTCCTGGCCAATCGGGTCTCAGGACCCACTTTCTGTTTGGTCGGGAGGAGAAGCAACGGCCCCCGGCTCTTCCCTTGGCAGCATCGGCCTCCTAAGGTAAGGCCACTGATCGCCGCCGTCCATCTCCGGCAGGGGGGCACTGATCGCCGCCGTCCGTCTCCCGTGTGGGGATTGGAGGGCCACTGATTGACTTCGTCCATCTCCCGTGGGAGGGGGGCAGATTTGTTTGCCGCTGGCCCCCCTCATCCAAAATATTGAGCACCAGCCGCCACTGATAACATAATTTAATTTAGCCCACGTTCACATTGGGCCGCTTTGACATGTGAAATGGCATGCCAAATCGGCGGCTATTGCCGGCAATGTCACCGTCCAAATTCCCAAAAGTAGTTTCTGCACTACTTTTAGCGACTTCAAGGGTGATTTCAATAGACATCTGTGTCGCCCCCTGAAGTGGGACTGAA
The DNA here is from genome assembly GCA_037952835.1 of Lithobates septentrionalis. Lineage (NCBI taxonomy): Eukaryota > Metazoa > Chordata > Amphibia > Anura > Ranidae > Lithobates > Lithobates septentrionalis. The sequence goes on along the minus strand of JBBDGP010005054.1, from coordinate 34,248 downwards.
ATGCTGGTTTGAAATTGTCCAAGTTCAGCTGAACTCGCACAATTTCAAGCCCGCCCTCAGTGTGAACGTGGGCTTAGGGCCAGTTCACACCACATGCAGTCCAGTGCCTTTTTTTTCTGCTTTAAAAACGCATGGAAAGTAGTCAGCGTAGCCAGCGCAGTCAGTTCCAGGGCTTTCCGGTTTCAGACAAAAAAAGTAGAACATGCTGCATTTTTCCTGCAATGGACTGTACTGGAACATGGTAAAACACATCAAAAATACAATGGAATGCACTGAAAGCATCAAAAACGGACCGGACTGCAGTACAGTGAAAAAAAAAACAGAAGAAAAGCAGCTGGAATGCATCAGAAACGCACCAAAAATGCACCGGATTGCGTCAAAAACGTGTTAAAAACGCACATGCAGAAATGCATTCCGGAACAAATCTGAAGTGCGTTTTTGTGGTGTGAGCCAGCCCTAAATGTTAGCTGTAAACAACAAACACATACAGGAAATATAAAAACACTTAACTTTAAGAGAGCAAATATTCCAAGGATGAAGGCTTCTCTCCCAGTTTTAAACTGGCATCGATGTATGTGAACTCACTGCAACATACACTATAGTCAAAAGTATTGGGACGCCTGCCTTTACACACACATGAACTTTAATGACATCCCAGTCTAAGGCTGGCCATACACTATTCAATTTTCCTGTTCAACTTTCCTTTAGATTTACCAAAACCATATAATAGGAGGTCAAACCTAAACACTTTCAATTTGGATGCAATCAGGCAGGCCCTTGTACTACATAGTTGAAGGTAAATCTAAAGAAAATTGAACAGGAAAATTGTATGGTGTATGGCCAGCTTTAGTGCGTAGGGTTCAATATTGAGTTGGCTCCGCCCTTTGCAGCTATAACAGCTTCAACTCTTTTCTGGGAAGGCGGTCCACAAGTTTTAGGAGTGTGTCTATGGGAATGTTTGACCATTCTTCCAGAAGCGCATTTGTGAGGTCAGGCACTGATGTTGGACGAGAAGGCCTGGCTTGTAGTCTCTGCTCTAATACACCCCAAAGGTGTTCTATCGGGTTGAGGTCAGGACTCTGTGTCCAGTCAAGTTCCTCCACCCCAAACTCACTCATCCATGTCTTTATGGATCTTGCTTTGTTCACTGGTCCAAATCATTTGGTGGAGGGGGGATTATGGTGGGGGGTTGTTTTTCAGGGGTTGGGCCCCTTAGTTCCAGTGAAGAGAACTCTTAAGGCGTCAGCATACCAAGAGATTTTGGACAATTTCATGCTCCCAACTTTGTGGGAACAGTTTGGGGATGGCCCCTTCCTGTTCCAACATTACTGCGCACCAGAGCACAAAGCAAGGTCCATAAAGTTGAAGATCAAACAGCGGCCAAGATGGCAGCTTCCTTGGTTGAAAATGAAAGGAGGGTTTAGTTCCACTTTAAGTTTCAGACTCAATGGGAACATTCAGCTGATGGAATCTGTATAGTATTTAATGAAGCGATGAGCTGTATTCTTGTTAAATGAGGATTCCAGGTGGCACCATGCTGTTTTTTAGTAATACATTGTTCCAAAAACAACATCTTTATAATGTTGTTTTTGGAAGTGAGAAATAAATAACCGATCAGGGACCCATGTACTGTTTTTATCTGTAGCCTTGAAGCTACAAAGACACACAAGGGGCAATATTGATTTATCGGGAGAGAGATAACACCATGGGGTTTTCAGGTGTTTCTGCAACGATACTTTCAGAAGAGACAACCTGCTGCTTTATAGCTCCTCACCTACTGGCATGTATAGAAAATACGTTGCAGCAGAGTCTCTATATCTTGTTAGACTACTGAATTTCCAGGGGCATTTGTCCCACTCAAATAAAAAGAAAAAAAAAAAAACAGCATTTTAACCACTTGACCCCTGGAAGATTTACCCCTCCTCATGACCAGGCCATTTTTTGCAACTCAGCACTGCATTATTTAAACTGCCAATTGCACGGTCGTGCAACGCTGAACCCTAATAACTTGTAGGTCCTTTTTTTCCCACAAATAGAGCTTTCTTTTGGTGGTATTTGACCACCTCTGCGGTTTTTAATTTTTTGCTCTATATACAAAAAAAAAAAAACGAGAATTTTGAAAAAAAGAAAAAAATATTTTTTACTTTCTGCTATAAAACATATCCAATAAATAAAATGTAAAAAAAAAAAAAGGTTTAGGTCAATATGTATTTTGCTGCATATGTTTCTCAACTCCAGTCCTCAAGGCGCCCCAACAGGTCATGTTTTCAGGATTTCCCTCAGATGAAACAGCTGTGGTAATTACTAAGGCAGTGAAACTGATCAAATCACCTGTTCAAACCTGTTGGGGCTCCTTGAGGACTGGAAATGATAAACACTGGTCAACATACTATGAGAAACTTTTATTTATTTGCTTTTTGTTTACTAGTACTGCTGGCGATCAGCGACTTATAGCAGGACTGCGAAATTGCGGTGGATATTCTGACACGTTTTTGGGACCGGTGACAGTAATACAATGATCGGTGCTAAAAATTTGCACTGTCACTGTACTAATGAAACTGGGAAGGTGTTAACATCGGGGGGGGGATGGGGTTAAAGGGTTAACTGTGTGCCTAGCAGTGGTGGTGCATCCATTGAGGGCGCATTGGCACCGCCCCCTCTATGAACAATGGATAGATTCATGCATTGCATGAATCTATCCACGGCTGCCGCTGCCACCCCCTTTTCAGGCACCCTTTTCGGGCAGGGGGGGTGTTTTTGAAGCACCTGATTAGAGCCATAGGCTCTAATATGCGTCAAAAAAGGTGACCTGTGAGCGCCGTTCACCCAGGTGTGTAAGAACAGCGAATGAATATTGGCCTTTTCGCCAATCAGCTGCTCGGGTCTGTTACCCGTCACCTGATTGGCCGAAACGGCAGGCGCTGTGATTGGGCACCTATCGGGAGGAGAGGACAGGAAGAGGCTCATGGAGGACACCGCTCCTCGCCATCACCCGCTCCTCCACCGAAAAAGGGTAAGTGCCGGGCAGACGGCGAGCGGGCGGGGGGGGGGGGGGGGTCACAGTGGCAGCATTCGATAGCACAGTGGCAGCATTCGATGGGCACAGTGGCAGCATTCGATGGCACAGTGGCAGTAATTGATGGGCACAGTGGCTGCATTTGATGGCACAGTGGCTGAAATTGATGGGCACAGTGGCTGCAATTGATGGGCACAGTGGCTGCGTTTGATGGGCACAGTGGCTGCGTTTGATGGGCACAGTGGCTGCGTTTGATGGGCACAGTGGCTGCGTTTGATGGGCACAGTGGCTGCATTTGATGGCACAGTGGCTGCATTTGATGGCACAGTGGCTGCAATTGATGGGCACAGTGGCTGCAATTGATGGGCACAGTGGCTGCAATTGATGGGCACAGTGGCTGCGTTTGATGGGCACAGTGGCTGCGTTTGATGGGCACAGTGGCTGCGTTTGATGGGCACAGTGGCTGCGTTTGATGGGCACAGTGGCTGCGTTTGATGGGCACAGCGAGGCTGCAATTAATGTTTTCTTTTTCAGTTTGTTTGCGTCCCCCCAAAAATTTGGAGCACCAGCCGCCACTGGTGCCTAGCCAGTGTTTTACTAGTGTGTGAGGTGCTTTTACTAGGTGAAGAGATGGAATTATTCCCTGTTTTGCACGGACACAAAAAAATTCCATCCCTTCCCTCCTGTCAGAACGGAGATCTGCCTTGTTTACACAGGAAGATCGCAGTTCTGTCTCTCTGCCCAGCGATTGGCAGGTGCCGGAAAACATTGCGTACTCCCCGATCAGCTTCCGCTGTGTATAACCACAGCAGAAGTGAGCCACCGGTGGCGCACACGCGCGCCGCCTACCCGGACGTGTCAGATCACGTACATCTATGTTATTAAATAATTTTTAAAAAACAGTGCTTTGGGAAAATAACGCATTATGGCCACAAGATGGAGTTGAGGTTCCTAGGACATACAGTACTTACTGTTACCATCACCTCCATCTTGTGGCCATATTGCGGTATTTGCGCGCACACAGCAAGCTGACAACACTGTGGGTAATTGTGGGGCAATGGCTTAGTGTTGTCAGACTGCAAGAGGAAGTGTGGATACTGGCAGGATCTCCAGGTAAGAAACTCTAGATTTATGTCAACTTTTGGCATTCATATGTATTCCATAGACACAAACTTTATGTGTTGCCAGTGGTGATACTTTCTGCAGTAATCTTAAGAAGGTTGGCACATAGATGCCAGCTGTCCCAGATTTAATAAAACAGTACCACATCCTAACCCTTTGCCCCGCTAATGCTGTGTCCAGGGCCATGTCCCGGGATCACAGCACCAACCTTATTTTGGGTTACTGCACATGAACAGGTGGGGTCTAGGAAGAATCAACCTAGAAAGTGAGCCTGGTGGGCGGTCCCTGCATATTTAAAAGGCTGGATCAACCTGTAACGTGGGTGTGATGAGCAGTCCCTGCATATTTAGAGGCGGGGTCTAGGCTGGATCAACCTGGAAGTGGGTGTGATGGGCAGTCCCTACATATTTAGAGGCGGGGTCTTATCAGGATCAACCTGTAAAGTAGGTGTGATGGGCGGTTCCTGCATATTTAGAGGCGGGGTCTAGGCTGGATCAACCTGTGAGTGTGATGGGCAGTCCATGCATATTTAGAGACAGGGTCTTGTCAGGATCAACCTGTAATAAAGTAGGTGTGATGGGCAGTCCCTGCATATTTAGAGGTGGGATCTATGCAGGATCAACCTGTAGAGTGGGTGTGATAGGTGGGCCCTGCATATTTAGAGGCGGGGTCTTGGAAGGATCAACCTGTAGAGTGGGAGTGATAGGTGGTTCCTGCATATTTATAAAGTGGGTTTGATGGGCGGTTCCTACCTAGTTAGAAGCGGGGTCTAGGCTGGATCAACATGTAACGTTAGTCTGCTGGGCAGTCCCTGCATATTTAGAGGCGGGGTCTCTGCAGGATCAACCTGTAGAGTGGGTGTTATAGGTGGTTCCTGCATATTTTGAGGCGTGGTCTTGGCAGGATCAACCTGTAAAGTGGGTGTGATGGGCAGTCCCTGCATATTTAGAGGCGGGGTCTTATCAGGATCAACCTGTAAAGTAGGTGTGATGGGCGGTTCCTGCATATTTAGAGGCGGGGTCTAGGCTGGATCAACCTGTGAGTGTGATGGGCAGTCCCTGCATAGTTAGAGGTGGGGTCTTGGCAGGATCAACCTGTAGAGTGGAAGTGATAGGTGGTTCCTGCATATTTAGAGGCGGGGTCTCTGCAGGATCAACCTGTAGAGTGGGTGTTATAGGTGGTTCCTGCATATTTTGAGGCGGGGTCTTGGCAGGATCAACCTGTAAAGTGGGTGTGATGGTCAGTCCCTGCATATTTAGAGACGAGGGTCTTGTCAGGATCAACCCATAAAGTAGGTGTGATGGGCGGTTCCTGCATATTTAGAAGCAAGGTTTAGGCTGGATCAACCTGTAAAGTGGGTGTGATGGGCGGTCCCTGCATATTTAGAGGCGGGGTCTTGGCAGGATCAACCTGTAAAGTGGGTGTGATAGGTGGTCCTTGTATATTCAGAGGCGGGTCTTGGCAGGATCAACATGTAAAGTGAGTGTGATAGGTGGTTCCTGCATATTTAGCGGGGGTGGTCTTGGCAGGATTAACCTGTAATTTGGGCGTGATGGGCGGTCCCCGCAGATTTAGGGAGTCATTAATTACCCGTTAGGCACGCTCACCTGAAAAGTGAGTGGATGGAATGCTGAACTTGGGCGGGGTTTACAGTGTCCCAGAATCTGGGACTATGATGTTGGTTGGCTGATACAGACACAGCAATTTATGTGTCTGCAGTTCCACCACAGCAACAAACAGTGGAAAACTGATAAGAAATTCACTAAGATTCTCGGTGGTCTGCCCCGACCTCACAGCATTGGTACTTATTAGGAAGAATTGTACAGAAACAGGTCTGACCTTTATAACATTCGACCACAAAATACACTTATACCTTAAAAAAAAAAAAAAAAGAAAAAAAGAAAATCTGCGTACCAATCTTATTGTGAATAGAGGACACAGATCATAGGAAATCATAAAAATGACACTTTGTAGCAGTCGAACTGATCCCAATGGTCTGAATAAGAACAAGTTTCACTATTTGTTAAAATCTCTCTTTATTATTTTTATTTTCTTTTTTCCAAGAATTAAACCCATCGAGTGTAGATTTATCTTCCTGCACAACAACGTCTCACTATACACGCGCCATCACATCAGTGCAGATCCGAGGGGACTCGGATACAAGCGCGGTGTCGTTCCCCATCTTCTGCCCTAATAAAGTAGCCCAGTAGTCCATCCACATTCTGCTCTAGCAACCTCACCTAAAACATCCCCAGTTAAACTAGATTGCAAGCTCCCACGACCACATCCGGATCTCGTGCGTTTGTTTTGATGTGTTATTATTTGATATGTTTTGACTGTAACATTTTTTTTTTTTTTTAGAGGTGTATTTATAAAATACTGTTTAGTTGCGAACGGGGGCAAAATCAAATGTTCTTAGGCTATTTTTGCTCCATGTCGATTGACCTTTATAGAGTGAATCATCAAAATACTGCATTATGGCCATTAGATGGAGCGGACGATCATAGTCAATAAGTATTTCTTTTCTATGATCTGACTCCATCTAGTGGCCATAATTGGTCTTTTCCTGATTAATTCTATTATGTTTGAATAAATAACATTCGAGCTGGAGATACAATAGCCTAATAACATTCAATTTCAATTTTTCCCTCATTCACACAGAACGAATGTTTCACAGGATGCAAAGCTCTATTTTTTTTTTATAAAGGTCAAACTTAATAGCTGCAGCAGATAGACATCAGGAGGTTGCACTACCTTCTGGTGTTTGCATCTCGGCACCCTACACACGATCCAACAAATGTCTACCCAGGTCCCACAATGCACTACCTGCAATGCCCGGCCATCAAGGACCACTGTAAGTGCAATAAAGAGGGTGCACCCTCCAGTGACTCATTGGATGGTGACAGTGTTACTGCATTACCACTCACACCAGGGTAGTGCATTGTGGTGCACTAAAACCAAAATGCATTAGGGTGGCATTAAGAATGAATGACACTGCAGCACACCAATGCGTGTTGCAGTAACACGCACACTAACACATTTTCAGCAAGCACAGAAAACACCTGTTGATCCTGCCAAAAAAACGCTGTGTTTGGGTCACTTCCTGTAAGTTGAACTGAAAGTACAAGCAATGTTATCTTTCTTCTGTAAACTACTAATCCCCATATACTCCATGTAATGGAGATGAACAAACCCAGACATGTTCGCAGTCTAGCCTGGGTGACAACCATGGCTCCCTCCATGGATACAATTGGTGAGCGTAGCTGCTTAGAGGCAGGAGGTGTGTAATTCAAATGACAAAAGCCTGAAAAAAGATCAAACTAATGCAGCCATGTCATCCAACAACTAGTAAGCTTCAATATTTTAATTTGTTGTTCAGACCACTTTTTGCTATGGGGTGACCACACTCCGGCCCTGCCCTCCTATTGTCCTCTTGTGTTGTCACCCTGCCGCATACGCCCCCTGGTGGAAACTAAATATGGCCGTCCCCACAAATTTTGTACAAAGACATGGTCTGCCCTTGGGAAAGCTAGTCCAAAGCATTGATGTGCAGCCGATGCTGGTGTGGGTGCATATAAACAGGAAGTGGCTGAAAAGAGGCTGGAAGAGATCGGCAACACTGAAAAGAAGGGGGGGGGGGAGGATTCTGAAAAGAAAAAAAAGAAAACAAACGGCAAATGTTTATCATATACAGTGCTTTAGCAAACGAAACGTCATCCAGTTAGGTCTACTGTAGCAAATACAGTATATAGTACCCTACCCACATGACCAAGGTACAACGTATTGGGGCAGTAGCTTCAGAGGGCCTATAATACACCTAAACCTGGCCCGGGCCAGTAGGGCTTTTGGAACCTTGCAGTTTGGTGGCAATTCAGCCCAATTGTTTCATTAACTGATTGCTTAGTTATTGCAATCGCATCCAGGAAAAATTGCAGGACATTATTTTTAATTCAGTCTTTTAATAGACTAAATGAGGATTTTATAAAAATTGATTTCACAGCTCTGCCTCGCATCGCCCAGGAAAATAAAATACGATCAAAGATTCAGATTGAATCTTCAAAACCGATGTATGGGCGGCCACATTGTAATACACATTGTATCATGTGTATTGCAGCTGCACACAAGAGTGACATCTTGTGGCAGTAATTGGTACTGCAACCCATTATTATATACAAATGAAAAAATATAGATTTTAATTTTAAAATCTAAATTTAGCTAGTGCAACGTATAGATGGAACCGCCTGGACTTTTTACTGCTAATTAAATATTGCAATAGACCATTACCTTGTTGCTCAGGGTAAGTTACCTTCTTGCCATTTAGCTATACCCGCCCCCCACTTCTTCCTGCTTTTAGACCGATGTACAAAAATAGGACCTGGTTTATCCTGCCCTGATAAAGGTGGGATCATTAATATATAAGTTAGGTATATATTTATATATTATTACATAGGGTAGGCTGATTATATACATGTAATGAGGTTTGTTTTCATTTCCATTGTTTTTAAAAGCATCACTTTCAGACTCTTTAGTATCCTACGGAAACATTGCAATGCATTGTAAGGCCTGTCAGTGCACCAAGGATTAAAAAGAGTACATGCACTGCGTTTTCTGCCCTCCAGAGGTCGCCATAGTTGCTTGTTGAGGTTGGGAAAAGGGGGGGGGGGGGGCAGACCTAGTCAGTGAAATGACCCGGATTCCGTTAAGCTCCTCCCACCACGCTCCCCTAGGTTGTCCATAGTTGCATAGCTCGCAGCATTTCATCGAAGGCCTCCGGCGATGGTGGCTGAGAGTTCTGAAACTTGTCCTTCATGCGGCTGTACAGGCTGAAGGATTTCAGCTCCAGCCATATGAATCCGAAACGGTTGTCGTCAAAGAGGATGAAGAGGCCAGGTGTCCGCTCCGGGCTGCTGAATCCATGGCCGGCTATGAGGCCCGTTCCATAAAAGCTTTAAAAAGGCAAAAACAGAAAATTCTGTTAAAAATAAAAACAAAAATACACAATGACCAAATACATATATTTTTTTCCACTGTTGTTCCCTGACCCGCCTGCTTTGGTGTCATTTAGGAAAATCTGCCAAAGATAAAAATAAGTGATCCGAGTGAGAAAAATCTTTTATTTTTAGAATCAGATGTTCTGTAATCTCCCTCTTTACTATCTGCATCTAAGCCCTGATGAAGGGGAGTGTTGAGTCCTGGATCATGTTTGCATTTTCTTGTGACCTTGTTGTGTGCAGATAAGAGTAACTATGCTTACACCTTATCTAAAGCGCTTCTTTTCCCCACACTTTGTAATCTACTCCAGGGACCCCCAAGGATATTCTGGTTGACAGAGAGCTGCATTGAAAATTGTGTCCAGTTTTGTCTTTCTACCTATTAAGGCTAAACCAGGGAGTGCACTACCAACTGAGAGCACCGAGGCCTTGGGTGTTCTGGGCTTAAGGTAATTCAAGTATGTATTTGGGCACTTGGAAGGAACTGCTCTATGGGCCGGGGTCTAATCTAGAAAGGTAAGGTGAGCCCACAGGTAGAGCTTAATGTATTGTTTACACATTTTAGGAAGACTTGCATGTTTATACAACTTACATTTAGATGTATATATTGCTGTGTGAAAATCCTTGAACAATACACACTGCTTGACATATTGAGGGTCCCATCATCAGCACAAATAATTGCCGAATACACACTATGCCCAAAGGTCTGAACACCTGACCATCGCACATCTATATGACCTTGTTGGGTATCCCATTCCAAATCCATGCCTTTACCGTCACCATGGCCATTAATATAGAGTTGACCCCCTTTGTGACCAGAACACCCTCCACTCGCCATGGCCATTACTATGGAGTGGACTCTGATTATGGAGTTAACCTTCACCATGGCTAATAATATAGAGTTGACCCTCACCATGGCCACTAAAGAGTTGACCCTCATCATGTCCACTAATATAGAATTGACCCTCATCATGGCCATTAATATAGAGTTGACCCTCACCTCACCATTGCCACTAATATAGAGTTGACCTTCGACATGGCCATTACTATAGAGTTGACCTTCGACATGGCCATTACTATAGAGTTGACCTTCGACATGGCCATTACTATAGAGTTGACCTTCGACATGGCCATTACTATAGAGTTGACCCTAGACATGGCCATTACTATAGAGTTGACCCTAGACATGGCCATTACTATAGAGTTGACCATCGACATGGCCATTACTATAGAGTTGATCCTCGACATGGCCATTACTATAGAGTTGATCCTCGACATGGCCATTACTGTAGAGTTGACCCTCTTCATGGCCATTACTATAGAGTTGACCTTCGACATGGCCATTACTATAGAGTTGACCATCGACATGGCCATTACTATAGAGTTGACCATCGACATGGCCATTACTATAGAGTTGACCATCGACATGGCCATTACTATAGAGTTGACCATCGACATGGCCATTACTATAGAGTTGACCATCGACATGGCCATTACTATAGAGTTGACCATCGACATGGCCATTACTATAGAGTTGACCATCGACATGGCCATTACTATAGAGTTGACCATCATCAATGCCATTACTATAGAGTTGACCATCATCAATGCCATTATTATAGAATTGATTCTCATCATGACCATTAATATATAGTCAATATTATATAGAGTCACCATGGCCATTACCTTCTTAGCGCTGGTGCCCCCAGACCACATCATGAATTTATGGAGCTGGCTTTGTACACTGGGCACATGGTGGAACAGAAAAGGGTCTTTACCAAACTGTTACAACAAGGCTGGAAGAGCACAATTGTCTACAATGTCTTTGTATGATGTATTAACAGTACTTTTCACTGGAAACACCTGAGCTCCATCATTTGGAGGTGGAGGTGCATATACCTTTGGCCATGTATTGTACATGTGCACACAGGCAATGAAAGTATACATGTTGTTTCGGGATTATTGGGATTTGTCTAAAAAGACTAAAGGTGGTCTTAGAATGTTAGAACATGCAACCACCCAATCAATGGCCCGCTCACCTGTCTACATTTCCCGCATCCCTCCCAATTTGTGTCTGCTTATCTAATGCACTCCTCTTGGCCTCATTCATGATGAAGTTGACCCATGGTATTCTGATGCTAAACAATTCAGTATGTAGCATGCCCTCACCAAACTCTACAGCTGCGGGGGTATTCTCCATTCCGCGCCATCACCTCCTCCGGGAGGACAAATGCTTGCAGATCTTGAGGTTGCTGCTCCCCATTTTCACTGGCATCTGGTTCATTGGCAGCGCTCTCTTCCACACTGGCAACAGGCAATGGTGCCTGTGCAGGTTCCGCCCTGCTGCTTCCAGCATCCTCCACACCTCCCGTCAGCCGTTGCTCCCTACTGATCAGGTCCCGGATGTCCAAGATGAGTCGCGACAGTTCGGAGAAATTGTGTAACTGCTCTATGCTGGGAAGGCGCATTGGCCGGGTCAGGTCTACTTCCAGGGTTGGCTGTCCAGCTGGGACATTGGGGTCTCCCTGAATACAAAAAGAACAAATTCATAATGTATGTCCACACCATTATAGGGCCGCTACACACTATACATTGTACTTTACATCTGACCTCTGGCCTTCTCTTCAGTCTTGAACAGCTGTACAGGCTCCTCTCCTGGACTGAAATGGCTTACACTGATTTCACTGCACACTGCAAGCTTCTCACAATGTGCATTAGAAGCTGCAGCAAGTCCCATAGAGCCTGCCAAATTTCCTGGCTGGAGGACTTACAGCATCTTCTAGCCCTTTCCATCCCAGCCTGGCTGTCCCTGGCCAACCCCTTTCATTCAGGAGGCTCAACAGCGCATGTAGGCACTACTTAGTGAGGTCCGTAAGCAAATACAATCTGTAACAAGTGTGTAGGGCGCTGAACTGCAACACCACCATATAGATAGATATCAGCAGACAGAAAAGGGTGCAATGTCAGATATTGGGCAAATCCAAGCAGCCTCAGAATGACCACTGGGATAGTGGGATAAGGACAGTACTGAATAATACACTAGCCAGGCGCTCCAGTATAATTGCATAAGAACAGTCCAGAATTAGCTGTATACAACGGGCTAGATGACAGTTGATTCCAAAACCCAAAATCCATAAGAGACAGGATGTCCAGTTCAAGCCAAGATTTATTGCAATGAAAATATAAAAAGTCTTCCGTGCATCACAGTATGTACCAGTTGTTCAAAGATATATATAAAGAAACGTGATTTTGCGCTAACCATACAAAAAATAAAAAATTTTTGCTGCTGCTCGTGTTAGTCCATAAATACAAAAGACCCAAAAAATAAAAAGTAAATAGTGTAACCAGCGCGCATCATATCTTAGTGTGTATTAAATATAAGTGATCCCGATAGTTATGACTACTATTGGTATACCACACTTAAAGCCATTTCAATCCGGCCAAAAACTCATGAAAAACGTTATTACTATAGACATATATTTAAAAAATCGTGAAATTGACTTATTTTTCTATATTCGGAACATTTAAATCCTATACTCACACCACGTGTTCAACAGTGAAACAAAAACATGTGTTATTAATTACAATGTTACTTATGAAAATCAATCCGCAACAATGTAGTGAGCACCCTGAAACATATGTTGCTAGTAACAATGTTACTTGCGACTATCAATTCGCAACAATGTGGTGAACACCATACATATCCAAATTAGTGCTAAAAATGTTTATCAGTGGGACACTTATTCCCCTTGAACATCTTAGATGTAGAAACAATGATCAGTCCTTGATGGAAATATGCTAGGTTGATATTAGCACCAATCTTCTTTATAGAAAGAGACACACCGATATTCCTCCTTTTCACAAATATGGTAAAAAAGGCCGCTTACCGGATCAGATGGATCTCAGATTAGTGAGATCAGATGAGCATGTTGCATTAGCCTGCCGGCCTTAGATTATCACCTGGGCGTTTTCCTGGGAGATTTCCTCAGCCACTGCGCTCCAATACACAGGCAGATCTATCCTCACTGATACAATGTATCCGGTTTCAAAATATTAGTTCATCCATACAGAAGATACACCTCAGTGGGAATAAAACGAAAAGGGCTCCATAGTGCAAATGTGTTTTATAGATTTATTCAAAATCTCTTTCACAGTCACTTTAAAACAATTCTTTCCACTGCAAATGTTCACAGCAACACTCCACTGCACATCAGGAACTACAAATCAAAAAAACTCCCAAGTATACACCAAACGGAACTCAGATAAAAAATGGGAACCAGATAAAAATTAGCTAAAAATCAGCATACATGCAGAGCGGGAGCAAACCGGCTGACTGCATGGAGAAAGACCAGACAAACGTGATGGCGTCACAGCCTCTAGCTCCACCCTATATAGGGTCCCTATATAGTGGTGAAGAAAAGTAGTTAGTTTTAATATTTAATATTAATATTTAGTCTTTGAAGAAAAAATAACTTTATATCAAGTGACCACAGGAAGGGGATGTGGGAATGTCACTTCCTGTGTCTCCTGCCATATGAGTATAAAAACGTGATGTGTCAGCACTCAGTCATGTCTCCGTTCCCAGTGGAAGCCTGTTTAGGGGAAACGCGTCGGGTGGAGCTAGAGGCTGTGACGCCATCACGTTTGTCTGGTCTTTCTCCATGCAGTCAGCCGGTTTGCTCCCGCTCTGCATGTATGCTGATTTTTAGCTAATTTTTATCTGGTTCCCATTTTTTATCTGAGTTCCGTTTGGTGTATACTTGGGAGTTTTTTGATTTGTAGTTCCTGATGTGCAGTGGAGTGTTGCTGTGAACATTTGCAGTGGAAAGAATTGTTTTAAAGTGACTGTGAAAGAGATTTTGAATAAATCTATAAAACACATTTGCACTATGGAGCCCTTTTCGTTTTATTCCCACTGAGGTGTATCTTCTGTATGGATGAACTAATATTTTGAAACCGGATACATTGTATCAGTGAGGATAGATCTGCCTGTGTATTGGAGCGCAGTGGCTGAGGAAATCTCCCAGGAAAACGCCCAGGTGATAATCTAAGGCCGGCAGGCTAATGCAACATGCTCATCTGATCTCACTAATCTGAGATCCATCTGATCCGGTAAGCGGCCTTTTTTTACCATATTTGTGAAAAGGAGGAATATCGGTGTGTCTCTTTCTATAAAGAAGATTGGTGCTAATATCAACCTAGCATATTTCCATCAAGGACTGATCATTGTTTCTACATCTAAGATGTTCAAGGGGAATAAGTGTCCCACTGATAAACATTTTTAGCACTAATTTGGATATGTATGGTGTTCACCACATTGTTGCGAATTGATAGTCACAAGTAACATTGTTACTAGCAACATATGTTTCAGGGTGCTCACTACATTGTTGCGGATTGATTTTCATAAGTAACATTGTAATTAATAACACATGTTTTGTTTCATTGTTGAACACGTGGTGTGAGTATAGGATTTAAATGTTCCTAATATAGAAAATTAAGTCAATTTCACGATTTTTTAAATATATGTCTATAGTAATAACGTTTTTCATGAGTTTTTGGCCGGATTGAAATGGCTTTAAGTGTGGTATACAAATAGTAGTCATAACTATCGGGATCACTTATATTTAATACACACTAAGATATGATGCGCGCTGGTTACACTATTTACCAGTTGTTCAAAGAACCCAGGCTGAGGGCTGAAGGGATGTGCCGGAGGGACTCAGATGACAGATGGGATCCGTGACATGAGGATGCCGGCCGTAGTGGAGGAAACGGGGAACTCTTGTAACCAGAAATCACATCACCAGAACCTGGAAGTCTACAGCCGCACAACGTGGACCACTGGAACACACCAAGGAGTTGCTAACTACACCGGTTGCCAGGACAACGTGTTTCGGGGGAACGTCCCTTTGTCAAATCCTGATGGGCTAACCCGCAAGGCAAACTTATATACCTACATCAATTGGAACGGCACATCCCCTAGCCCAGAGATAGGCCAATCAACAACCAGTGGATAACTAGATTAAGAAAAAGCCATTATACCAACAGTTATATAGCTGTCCCAATATAAGATGATTAAAAAATGAAAAATAAAACGATGATGTAATAAAAAAAATACAGTTACAGTCATATTATCCCAACAATGCTTGTTTGATACAATACAAATACCAGAAAAAAGTACTGGGCTGAAGCTCATGATAGAATGAAAGACTAAAGGATATGCATGGAAGGGAGAGGGGAAAAAAAGGAGGGGCCAGTATCAGGGGTTACATCCATCCATACCCACATGCCCGTGTGCCCATGCATACAGTGCCTTGAAAAAGTATTCATATGCCTTGAAATTTTCCACATTGTGTCATGTTATAACCAAAATGTAAATGTATTTTATTGGGATGTTATGTGATAGACTAACACAAAGTGACACATAATTGTGAAGTGGAAGGAAAATGATAAATGGTTTTCAACATTTTTTACAAATAAATATGTGAAAAGTGTGGTATGCATTTGTATTCAGCTCCTTTTACTCTGAACTAAAATCTAGTGGAACCAATTGCCTTCAAAAGTCACCTAATTAGTAAATGAGTCCACATGTGTGTAATTTAATCTCAGTATAAATACAGCTGTTCTGTGAAGCCCTTAGAGGTTTGTTAGCGAATCTTATTAAACAAACCGCATCATGAAGGCCAAGGAACACGCCAGACAGATCAGGGATAAAGTTGTGGAGAAGTTTAAAGAAGGGTTAGGTTATAAAAAAAAAAAATTCCAAGCTTTGAACATCCCACGGAGCACTGTTCAATTCATCATCCGAAAATGGAAAGAGTATGGCACAACTGCAAACCTACCAAGACATGGCCGTCCACCTAAACTGACAGGCCGGGCAAGGAGAACATTCATCAGAGAAGCTGCTAAGAGGCCCATGGTAACTCTGGAGGAGCTGCAGAGATCCACAGCTCAGGTGGGAGAATCTGTCCACAGGACAACTATTAGTTGTGCTCTCCACAAATCTGGCTTTTATGGAAGAGTGGCAAGAAGAAAGACATTGTTGAAAGAAAGCCATAAGAAGTCCTGTTCGCAGTTTGCGAGAAGCCATGGGGGGGACAGAGCAAACATGTGGAAGAAGGTGCTCTGGTCAGATGAGATCAAAATTGAAGTTTTTGGCCTAAAAGCAAAAACGCTATGTGTGGTGGAAAACTAACACTGCACATCACCCTGAACACACCATCCCCACCGTGAAACATGGTGGTGGCAGCATCATGCTGTGGGGATGCTTTTCTTCAGCAGGGACAGGGAAGCTGGTCAGAGTTGCTGGGAAGATGGATGGAGCCAAATACAGGGCAATCTTAGAAGAAACCCTGTTAGAGTCTGCAAAAGACTTGAGACTGGTAAGATAGAACCAATGTTATGATGGAGTGCTACCTTTGTCATTCTTGCTCCTCTTCCTTATTCCTCCTCCTCCTGCTCTTCCTCCTCATTCCCTGCCCCTTCTTTGTCTATGCCTGCTCACTTGGCTGTCATTTCCTTATGTTCAACGGCTAATATTTGGCCACAGATGCTGTAAAGATATGTAGATGGGTTTGGAGCAGTATATTATTGCTATTGTTCATATGTTACAGTATATGTTATGTTGCTCTCCATGCTTCGGCACCCCCCATGTGGGGCGGTCAATCGGACCTCATGATGTATACCATGATCGTTGCTTATTTGAGCGGGTTTACCCCTCTTATACTTTTTCTATGACTGTTTTCTTCATGCAATCTGCATATACAAATAAAGATAAAATAAAAAAAAAGAAAGAAAAAGACTTGAGACTGGGGTGGAGGTTCACCTTCCAGCAGGACAACGACCCAAAACATACAGCCAGAGCTACAATGGAATGGTTTAGATCAAAGCATATTCATGTGTTAGAATGGCCCAAAGTCCAGACCAAAATCCAATTGAGAATCTGTGGCAAGACTTGAAAATTGCTGTTCACAGATGCTCTCCATCCAATCTGACAGAGCTTGAGCAATTTTACAAAGAAGAATGGGCAAAAATGTCCCTCTCTAGATGTGCAAAGCTGGTAGAGACATCCCCAAAAAGACTTGCAGCTGTAATTGCAGCGAAAGGTAGTTCTACAAAGTATTGACTCAGGGGGCTGAATGCACGCCATATTTTTCACATATTTATTTGTAAAAAAAAATAAAAAATCGAAAACCATTTATCATTTTCCTTCCACTTTACAATTATGTGCCACTTTGTGTTGGCCTATCACATAAAACCCTAATAAAATACATTTATATTTTTGGTTGCAACATGACAAAATGTGGAAAATTTCAAGGGGCATGAATACTTTTTCAAGGCACTGTATGTTTGTGTATTAAACTGTGGATTTCCGGGTCCTTGTTGAGGCCATTTGAGGATAAGGTGTTAAATTTATGGATCCAAAAGGTCTCATGTTTACACAACACTGAAAATCTTTAACTGGCAGTGAGAGACTTATCAGATATGCATTTGATGGCAAAGACAGTCAAGGCACCTGTGTCCCCGCCATGACACGAGGTGAAGTGGTGTAGGACACTATGCTTGTCTGAACGATCTTCGATGAACCTACAGTGCTCACAGATTCTCTTACTCAGTGGGCGTATAGTGCACCCCACATACAAGAGACTGTAAGAGCACCGTAACCCATAGATCACATAATCCAAACGTGATGAATTGTTTAATATTGTAAACATTACCAGTCCTCGAAACGTGGTTTGTCCAATAAGTTCAATATTCCTGCATCTAGAGTTGACCCATGAGGGAGGGGCAATTATTACGAAGAATTTCTGCAAATCTGTTGGTGGTAACTCGTATTTACATTATACGAGTTGTCACCACCCCGACTGGAAGGACAATATCCCCTCTGGCCAGTTCCGTCGACTAAGAAAGAATTGTTCGAAGGTGGAGAACTATATAGAACAGAGCTGTCTTCTCAGACAAAAATAAATAGACAAAAGCTATCCTAAGGAGTTAATACAAGAGGCATATTCTAAATTCCTTAATAGCCCACCTAAAAGACCCCATATCAAAACTAAATCTCCTGAGCATAACATCACACGTTTCACTACAGTATTCAACAGTGATTACCATGCCATTGAGAGGGTGTTTTCAAAACAATGGCATATTTTACAGATGGACCCCAAATTGGCACCTGTCATTTCCGACACACCCTGTATCACCTTTAGAAGGGCAAGTTCTTTTGAAGAACATTATTGTGCCCAGCAAGTTAAGTGAGGCCAATAAGGCGAAACAGGAAGATTTTTGTTTGATATTATAATGGGCATTCTTAGATGTGGTAAAACGAGGAAGCCTCACAAACCATGGGGGGACAAACCACGTTTCGAGATAGGACTGGTAATGTTTAGAATATTAAACAGTTCATCACTTGTTATACGGATTATGTGATCTATGCGTTACTGTGCTCTTGCGGTCTCTTGTATGTGGGGCGCAATATACGCCCACTTCGTAAGAGAATCGGTGAGCACTGTAGGTTCATCAAAGATCGTTCAGACAAGCATAGTGTCCCACACCACTTCACCTCATATCATGGCTGGGACACAGGTGCCTTGAAGGTAGTTGCCATCGAATGCATATCTGATAAGTCCCTCACAACCAATCAAAGATTCTCGGTGTCGTGTAAACGCAAGACCTTTTGGATCCATGAATAAAACACCTTATCCCCAAATGGCCTCAACGAGGACCGGGAAATCCACAGTTTAATATAATTGTGGTTGCACACACATATGCATGGGCACAGTTATGTGGGTGCGGATGGATGTAACCCCTTGATACTGACCCCTCCTTTTTTCCTCTCCCTTCCATACATCTCCATCAAACATGCATTGGTGGGATATTATGACTGTAACTGTATTTTTTATTACATCATAGTTTTATTTTTCATTTTTAATCTTCTCATATTGGGACAGCTGTATAGTTATTCTTGGTATAATGGCTGTTTTTTAAAATCTAGTTATCCACTGGTAGTTGATTGGCCTTTGTCGAAGAGCCCTGAAACATGTTGTCCTGGCAACCGGTGTAGTTAGTAAATTCTTGGTGCGTTCCAGTGGTCCACAGTGTGCGGCTGCGGGTTTCAGAGATGCAAGTCCTCCATTTCCTCTGCCGCAGCCGGCATCATCCTGTCAAGTATACCATTTGTCACCGGAGTCCCTCCGGCATCACCCCTTCTGCCATCAGCCTGGGTTCTTCCAACAACTGGTACACAATAAATCATGACTTGACCTGGACATCCAGTCTCTTGTGGATTTTGGGCTTTGGAATCATCTTTCATCTAGTCCGTTGTATACAGATCATTCCACAGACTGTTCTCATGCAATTCTGCTGGAGCGCCTGGCTAGTGTATTATTTAGTACTGTGTGCAAATACAGCCTGCCTAGGAAAGCTCTCTACTCCAGAATAACATCCACCCATCTAGGCATTTTAATATTTGCATAGCTCCTCCCATGAGCCAGCCCACTGCTTACATCAGGACTGAGGGCTCTTGAGAGGAGTACTAAGGCAGGGTGCTGGGATGTTTTCAGGAAGCTATGTACAGCACCTGGCTGGCTCCTCTCACCAGCCATAATCTGCCTGCATTGCATAGAGAAGCACACAGACCCAGCGGTACCATCACCAGCTTTAAATAAGGTATGTTTGTGAAAATGGAAATATTTTATTTAAAAAAATCAGAGTCCGCTTTACATGATAGCCTTCCCTTACATCAGGGTCTTCATCACAGTCCCCCTTACCTCAAAGTCCCCATCAGACGGTCCCCATCAAAGGCCCCATCAGACTCCCTGCTTACATCAAAGTCCCCAACAGAGCTTCCCTTTTATCAGGGTCCCCATTAGACTCCTTACTTACATCAGGATTCCCATCAGAGTCCCCCTTACATTAGGGTCCCCAACAAAGCCTCCCCCCGCCTAAATCAGGGTCACCATTAGACTCTTCGCTTACATTAGGATCCCCATCAGAGTAACCGTTACATCAAGGTCTGGGGACTCCCTACTTACATTAGGGTCCCCATCAGACTCCCTATTTACATCAGAGCCCCCATCAGACTCCATACTTACACCAGGATGCCCATCAGAGTCCCCCTTACTGTAAGGTCCTGAACAGAGTCCACCTTACATCAGGGTCCCCATAAGACCCCCAACTTACATCAGGGCCCCCCATCGGGCCCCCATCAGACCCCCAACTTACATCAGGGCCCCCATCAGAGTAATCGCTTACATCAGGGTCCCCATCAGACTCTCTACTTACATAAGGGTCCCCATCAGACCCCCTACGTACATCAGGGTCCGCATCAGACTCCCTACTTGCACCAGGGTCCCCATAAGACTCCCTGCTTACACCAGGGTCCCCATCAGTCTCCCTACTAACAAATGGGTCCCCATCAGTCTCCCTACTTACATCAGGGTCCCCATCAGACTCCCTACTTACATCAGGGTCCCCATCAGACTCCCTACTTACACCAGGGTCCCCATCAGAACCCCTACTTATACCAGAGTCCCCATCAGACTCCCTGCTTACACCAGGTTCCCCATCAGACTCCCTGCTTACACCAGGGTCCCCATCAGACTCCCTACTTACTCCAGGGTCCCCATCAGACTCCCTGCTTACACCAGGGTCCCCATCAGTCTCCCTACTTACATCAGGGTCCCCATCAGTCTCCCTACTTACATCAGGGTCCCCATCAGTCTCCCTACTAACACCAGGGTCCCCATCAGTCTCCCTACTAACACCAGGGTCCCCATCAGTCTCCCTACTAACACCAGGGTCCCCATCAGTCTCCCTACTAACACCAGGGTCCCCATCAGTCTCCCTACTAACACCAGGGTCCCCATCAGTCTCCCTACTTACACCAGGGTCCCCATCAGTCCCCCCCCCCACTTACATCGGGGTCCCTATCAGACTCCCTACTTACACTGGAGTCCCAATCAGATTCTCTACTTACATCAGGGTCCCAAGCAGAGTCCACCCTTACCTGGCTGTGAGGCAAGTACCACCCATTCCTAAATCAAGTTCTTTCCACCAGCATTCTACAGCCCAGTGTAGTACCCTCATTAGGCTCTGGCATTGGACTGCTAAATAATGGGAGGGGCTTACCTATAGATAATAGCACGGCTTAGAGAAAGTTGGGCAAAGGTGGAAGCGGTGTGTCCAGCATGACCCAAGATCTGGCCTGCCTGGATACACTGTGTATACATGGAAATTATACTATATTTATATATATATATATATATATATATATTTTTTTATATATATATATATATATTTATTAATATTATTATAGCTTAGTAGTACAATTATATCATATATCATAATATATTATATATTAGTTATGGTGCCCTCTAACCAATATACAGACATGAAGAAATTAAATATTCTCAGTGTGTGGCCACATTCACCCCTTCCCCTCCTCATCAGCGGGTCTGAAACAGGAAAGGAATCCAGCTCTGTTCCCATGATCCAATATTCTTCCTTATAGAAAAACACGTTGGGCTCCTGCTCACCGTTATTTTCGTGGCCTTGGCGGTCATCCCATGAAAACTCAGCATGACTATCTCCAGGCCGTGGCTTCCATATGTGCCCTTGAAAAAGCCAGGCTTTACCAGATCATCCGGCCGGCTAGGTGGGTGATATATCCGGCGGTAAGTAAGGCAATTGCTGCAAAGAGACACAAAAGAACAAGCTAAACAGGATAAAGCAGTGCAGGCTGGTGCCCAGGGCCGTAGGAGTTAAGGAATACAGCCGACCATCTACTTCTTTGGTGTCCACAAATGTCTGACACAGATCAGCCCCTGCTTGCTACAAAGTTACAATGCATAGACTGACCACTGGGGGAGAGGAAACTGCTTCCTCCTGCCTGCAGCAAACTTATGACATCATCTCATTTCTTTATGGAAACATTGGGGGTAAAAAACAAAAATGAATTATTTTTATTTATTTTATATAATTTTTTTCATTAGTTCACTTCAGTGCTCTCACAAAGGGAATAACAAGCCCCCTATGTGATAGCATTGGGCAGGTGACAGGTTCTCTTTATGGAAATATTGGGGGTAAAAAACAAAAATGAATTATTTTTATTTATTTTTTTATTTTTTTATA
Organism: Lithobates septentrionalis; assembly: GCA_037952835.1. Taxonomy (NCBI): domain Eukaryota; kingdom Metazoa; phylum Chordata; class Amphibia; order Anura; family Ranidae; genus Lithobates; species Lithobates septentrionalis. The sequence continues at coordinate 11,991 of JBBDGP010005054.1, read as the reverse complement.
TAATATATTTTTTACACTTTTTTCTTTACTTAACTTTATTGCCAACACAATGGGCAAACAAACCACCATATATAATAGCATTGGACAGATGACGGGTCCTCTTTATGGAAACACTGGGGGTAAAAAAACATTATATTTCAATTATTCAATTATTTCAATATATTATTTTATTTTTAAACAAAAGTAAATTATTTTTATTTAATATATTTTTACACTTTTTTCTTTACTTAACTTTATTGCTATTACAAGGGGCAAATAACCCCCCATATGTAATGGGTAAAATATTAGCTGTAATGGAGGACAGTGGGGAAATTGGTAGTCTAATAGGCTAACAAGCCCCCTATGTTATTGCATTGGATAGGTGATATGTCATCTTTATAGAGACATTGAGGGGGGGGCTAGACCCCCAATGTCTCCATGAAGAGAACCGGTCACCTGCCCAATGCAATAACATAGGGGGCTTGTTCGACCAATTAGACTACCAATTTTCCCCCTGTCCTCCATTACAGCTAATCAAGCACAGATCATGCTTGATTAGCTGCATCCTCGGCTCCAGAAACCAAGGAGTTGCAGCTGTAAACCCAGAAATAGGGTAATACACATCTCTTCTGGATTAATTTTAAGAGGGATTAGGGACCAAATGTGCAAGCCATTTCCTGCGGTCTTGGGCATGGATGGCCTGGGAAGCACCGCACGTGGTGGCGTTGAGCCCTATAGAAGTGAACATAAATGGGATCACTTTCATGTAAAAAGCCCTTCGCTGGCTCTACAAATATATAGCAAGCTTATGGCCGCTGCTTGCTTTAACCCCTTGTATAACGCACTGTTTATGAACGTTCGTTGGTAGACGAGGTGAAGCTTTTCTGATAAATGATACTGTTGCTGTATATTATGACAGGTCAGAAATGTACAATAAAAAATAGTGCAGCGCTAAAAAGTCTCAATCAATATTTGGAAATGTCCATAGATAGAAAAACAATATGTGTCAACGGTGATGCAGAGTGCTTCATGCAAATCCACAGTGCTCTTAAATCCGTGCTCCCCCTCTTGCCAGTCAAACCGCTCACCTTGTTAAAGGGACCCCTGAACTAACAGGAAGGTCTCATAAGCGTTCACCACTCAATTAGTGGTCAGGGTAATATCTTGGCTGGAAAGCAGGAAACCTCTTCCTTAATGGGGATCAACACTTTTATAAATAGCACTATGGCCAGTGCTAGGCATAGGAGCGCATATTAATTACAGATGACAATATAAGATAAGGCGGCTGCAGCGACGTCTAAACCGGGATGTAACCAATCCGTAACCAATCCGGTCACGGCGGATTGGTTACATCCCGGTTTAGACGTCGCTGCAGCCGCCTTATCTTATATTGTCATCTGTAATTAATATGCGCTCCTATGCCTAGCACTGGCCATAGTGCTATTTATAAAAGTGTTGATCCCCATTAAGGAAGAGGTTTCCTGCTTTCCAGCCAAGATATTACCCTTGAGTGGTGAACGCTTATGAGACCTTCCTGTTAGTTCAGGGGTCCCTTTAACAAGGTGAGCGGTTTGACTGGCAAGAGGGGGAGCACGGATTTAAGAGCACACATATTGTTTTTCTATCTATGGACATTTCCAAATATTGATTGAGACTTTTTAGCGCTGCACTATTTTTTTATTGTACTACGTGAAAGGATTTATATATTTGCCTTTAGTGTTCAGCAGCTTTGCTTTATTTGAGGGTTTTTGCGCTGACTGTTCGTTTTTGAACATCTACTGCTAGGTCAGAAATGTATTCATGGAAACATGGAAAGTTACTGGCAGGTGCACTTGAACCTTTTACCCAGCTTGATACAAACAGCCACTAGAGGGAGCTCTTACAAAGCTGTATTTGAAATAGAAGAAGGCAAATATGGATCAGAAGCGTCCTATGAGGAACTATCTTTAGGTAAACAATATAATAGCTGAAGATGTGACTCACTGAAAACATATCACCATCCCCTTTTCAATACAAATCCCCAGAGGGGGGGGGGGGGGGGAGAGGAGGAGGAAGAAGAAAGAAGAAGAAAGGAAGGAAGGAAAAGAAGAAAGAAGAAGAAAAAAAGGACGGAAGGAAAAGAAGAAAGAAGAAAAAAAAGAAGAAAGAAGAAAAAAAAAGAAGAAAGAAGAAAAAGAAGAAAAAGAAGAAGAAGAAAAAGAAAAAGAAGAAGAAGAAAAAGAAAAAGAAGAAAGGAAAAGGAAAAGAAGAAAGGAAAAGGAAAAGAAGAAAGGAAAAGGAAAAGAAGAAAGGAAAAGGAAAAGAAGAAAGGAAAAGGAAAAGAAGAAAGGAAAAAGGAAAAGAAGAAAGGAAAAGAAGAAGAAAGCAGAAAGGAAAAGAAGAAAGGAAAAGAAGAAAAAGAAGAAAGAAGAAAAGGAAGGAAGGAAAAAGAAGAAAGGAAGAAGGAGAAACATCATTTTTTTCCCAATGTCCTCTCACTTACTCAAAGAAGAAAAAAGAAGAAAGGAAGGAAAAGAAGAGGAAAGAAGAAGAAAAAGAAGAAAGGATGGAAGGAAGGAAGGAAAAGAAGAAGAAAATGAAGGAAAAGAAGAAGAAAATGAAGGAAAAGAAGAAGAAAATGAAGGAAAAGAAGAATAAAGGGAGGAAGGAAAAGAAGAAAGGAAGGAAAAAAAGGAAAAGAAGAAGAAAGGAAGGGGAAAAAAGAAAGGAAGGAAGGAAAAGAAGAAGAAAGGAAGGAAAAGAAGAAGAAAGGAAGGAAAAGAAGAAGAAAGGAAGGAAAAGAAGAAGAAAGGAAGGAAAAGAAGAAGAAAGGAAGGAAAAGAAGAAGAAAGGAAGGAAAAGAAGAAGAAAGGAAGGAAAAAAAAGAAAGAAATGAAGGGAAAAAAAGAAAGGAAGGAAAAGAAGAAAGGAAGGAAGGAAAAGCAGAAGAAAAAGGAAAATAAGAAGAAAAAGAAGAAAAGAAGAAGAACAAAGAAGAAAGGAAAAGAAGAAAGAAGAAGAAAAAGAAGGAAAGGAAGGAAAGAAAGGAAGGAAAGGAAGGAAAGGAAGGAAAAGAAGAAAAGAAGGAAAAGAAGAAAGACGAAGAAGGAAAAAGAAGGAAAAGAAGAAAAAAAAGAAGAAATGAAAAGAAAAAGAAGAAAGGAAGGAAGGAAGGAAAAGAAGAAAGAAGAAGAAAGAAGAAGAAAAAGAAGAAAGGAAGGAAAAGAAGAAAAAGAAGAAAGGAAGTTAGAAAAAGAAGAAAGGAAGGAAGGAAAAAGAAGAAAGGAAGGAAGGAAAAAAAGAAGGAAGAAGAAGAAAAATAAGCATTTTTTCCCAATGTCCTCTCACTTACTCATATTGGCAGATATAAATGAATTTCATCAGGATGAGCTCCTGCATATGTTCGTGGAAAATATCGTCCAGCGTCCTCCCCAAGTCATCTCGCAGCCATGTGCGAAATTCCTGCCGGAAAAAAATAAAAAAAACCTTAAGATCGTTAATACATCAATGTGCGGGGATGGCTGCTGACCGAGCGGTGTCAGGTCCTCCCTTACCTCCTGCCGCCCTCCAGACATCCGGTGGTAGTCGGTCTGAAGGCAGTTGGTACAGAACTCATTCTTCTTCGCCATCTGTAGCAACAAAGTGATTGGTCAGCAGTGGCAGGAACACATGTAATAAATTAGCAGGAAGTAAATACTTGCTAGCTGTCTATCCATCCAGTCCTGAAATTTACACAGCTCTGCCAAACAGTACAGCCCTGTCTGGCCGGAAAGGAGATCCAAATTTTTTTTCTTGATTTTTCTACAGTTAAGTAACACTTACAGGTCTTGTCCTTCCTCCACTCTGATTGCAGGATTTATTAGGTGCCTATGGGCACTGGCTATAGAAATTGTAGGCTGATCACTTGACAATGTAGAGTTATCATGGTGTTCCATGTGTATGTACAGTGGGTGAAGCAAAAGGAGTATGAGTGCTCCACTCCATCAGCAGTCCAAAGATATATACTAGACCATAGCAATCAGTTGAAAGGTTTCAGGAGAGCCAACATGTTTCAGGGATCTACACCCCCTTCATCAGGATCACTGACACCGTGCATCCAGAAAAGGAAGGAGCCGGTAAATGACACTCCTTCCCCCACTCTCCATCCTGACAGATCCGGGACAGGGGAGGGCCGGAGGAGGACACAAAGGAGGACACAGAAGACCTGGTGAGCCAGAGGAGGACACAGGGGACAGTCCGGGTGATCGGTGCGGTGGTGGGGGCAGTTACAAGCTCCGATCTCCCTGTATAGCTATCAATAAAGCAGCTAGTACTCGTGCAAATGCTCGGTATCGGCACCGATATAGATAATAGTATCAGTGCAACCCTAGTAATAATATACATACATAAAATGTTTTTTTCTTTTTTTCCCACAAATAGAGCTTTCTTTTGGTGGTATTTGATCACCTCTGCAGTTTTTATTTTTTGCGCTATAAACAAAAAAAAGACTGATGATTTTGAAAAAAAAAAAAATATGTTTTACCTTCTGCTATAAAACATCCAATAAAAATAATGTCAAAAATCTAATTTCTTCATCAATTTAGGCCAATATGTATTCTGCTACATATTTTTGGTAAAAAAAAAAAAAATCCCAATAAGTGTATATTAATTGGTTTGCGAAAAGTTATCGCATCTACAAACTATGGAATATTTTTAATTCCTTTTTTTTTTCTTTTTACTAGTAATGGCGGCAATCAGCGACTTATAGCAGGACTGTGATATTGTGGCAGACAAATCGGACACTAACTGACGCTTTTGACACTTTTTTGGGAACCAGTGACACCAATACAGTGATCAGTGCTAAAAATATGCACTGTCACCGAACTAATGATACTGGCAGGGAAGGGATTAACATCAGAGGCGATCAAAGGGTTAACTGTGTTCCCTGGGAGTGCTTTCTAACTGTGTGTTGGGGGAGGGGGGGTTGTACTGTGAGAAGGCAGAGATCTGTGCTTCTGAAACACAAGATCACTGCCTTCCCTTGTCACAGAATGGCGATCTGCCTGGTTTACACAGGTAGACCGCCGTTCTGTTTATCTCCCGTACGATTGATGAGTCCCGGCGGACATTGCGTCCGCCTGAGCCGCTGATTGGCCCTCCGCTGGGTCCAATCACAGAGGACGTGGGTTGCGGGCGGTGCGCGTGCACACCCCAGGCCCGGAAGTGCCAGATCCGCGTGGGGCGGTCGGGAAGGGGTTAAAGGAAACAGCATTTTTGCTTGCACATGATTGGATGATGGAAGTCAGCAGCACTTCTGCTCCTTTACTAAGCCCTGCAGCAACTGCTCTTGTAGAGTGAAACTGCATTTGCAAGGTGCACAGTCTAATTGCCTTTAGTAAATCAACCCCATGTACTTTTTTAATCAATACATTTACTGTCTTCTTTTCCTTCCTTCTTATTTCTTCTTTTCCTTCCTTTCATCTTTTTCATCTTTTTTTCCTTCCTTCCTTCTTTTTCTTCTTCTTCTTTTCCTTCCTTTCTTTCTTCTTTTCCTTCCTTCTTCTTTTCCTTCCTTCCTTTCTCCTTCTTTCTTCTTTTCCTTCCTATCTTCTTTTCCTTCTTTCCTTCCTTCCTCCCTTTCTTCTTCTCTCTTCTTTTCCTTCCTCCCTTTCTTCTTCTCTCTTCTTTTCCTTCCTTCCTTTCTTTTTCTTCTACTTTTCCTTTCTTCCTTTCTTCTTTTCCTTCCTCCCTTTCTTCTTTTCCTTCCTTCTTTTCTTCTTCTTTCTTCTTTTCCTTCCTTCCTTCCATCTTCTTCTTTCTTCTTTTCCTTCCTTTCTCCTTTTCCTTAATTTCTTCTTCTTTCTTCTTTTCCTTCCTTCTTCTTTTCCTTCCTTCCTTTCTTTTCCTTCCATCCTTTCTTCTTTATCTTCTTATTTTCCTTCCTTCCTTCTTTCTTCTTCGCCTTCCTTTCTTCTTTTTCTTCTTCTTTTCCTTCCTTCCTTCCATCTACTTCTTCTTTCTTCTTTTACTTCTATTGTTACAAATTGTGTGCACATTTATGCACGTAATATGAATTTATTCTGGTCATTGGAATATATCTACATGCATACGCACGCATTTAGACACGTTTACGATTTTTTTTTTTATGCTCAGAAGATCCTTCCAGAACATGCCTTTAATGCGTTTTTTTTTTTTTTTTTATTTCTGCCTGTAAGCGCTCCTCTTCAAATACGCCTGTTAATGTCTCTGCGTTCATGGTCACATAGGCTAAGAAAGAAGTGCTTTAAAAAAAAAAAACTAAATACTGAATGCCTGTATGAGTGCCATTTTTTTAAGCTCTGTGTGCCTGAAGGCCAAGAGCCAAATCGCACCAGGACTCAGTGCGGAAAAGGTGCATTTCGTGTGCACACCGCGTTTGAATGCACCGCCCTTGTGATCTGCATGCAGGCACCAATTTGTTAACGGCACCCCAAATGCAGTGCGTTTGTGGACACCAATCACATGGTACCGTGCAGACTGGTGTAGTGCAAGCACCACTTTCTGCCCAGTCTGGTGCATTTTGCAGCCCAGCCATTTGAACGGGCTGTCAAAACGCACTGTATGGGGACACTCACTTTCCCGTGCATTCCTGGTGTGACCCGGCTCCAGCTCTCTCACCCCAACCGTTACATATTTTTATATAGATTTTTACAGAATTTTGTATTTATATTTTGTTAATTATTATCCCTGATGAAGGGGACTGAGATCCCTGAAATGCGCTGGTTCTCCTGAAACCTTCAATCCACATACCAACTATTTAAAGACTGTGGTGGTATGCTACTGTTACTTTCCTGTGGACACGGGCAAAGTCCCTCCTGATGGTGTGGAGTTCTCTCATTCCGATTCACCACCCTGTGACTGGACAGTGAAAGGAGAAGCAGTAGACTGATGAGCTCATCTCTCAGTCACTCTGCTCTCTCCTCCTATCAGCATGCTTCTTGTTAGCACATGAACACTGACTGTAGCAAAACTTATTGGCTTCTTGTGCTGCTTCTCCCACTCACAGTCTGAGCTCTGCTGTACAGGAACTGCAAGAGGCTGATATCAGGTCAACTCCACATATGTACACTGCTTGTGTTAAAAAACAATGCATTTATTGTTTATTGTCAATAATTCTGTGTTGTTTATTGTCAATAATTCTGCGTCGTGTCATCGTAAAAATAAATGACATTTTTTTACAGTTAAAAAAAATGTTAAAAAATGCATGTATTGTTTTTTTTGTAATAATTCTGTGTTGTTTATTCTCAATAATTCTGTGTTGTTTATTCTCAATAAGTCTGTGTTTTGTCAACGTAAAAATAAATTACATTTTTTTTACAGTTAAAAAAATAAAATAAAATGCATTTATAGTTTATTGTCAATAATTCTGTGTTGTTTATGCTCAATAAGTCTGTGTTTTGCCATCATAAAAATAAATGTTTTTTTTAACAGTTAAAAACATTTTAAAAAATGCATTTATTGTTTTTTGTCAATAATTCTGTGTTGTTTATTGTCAATAAGTCTGTGTTTTGCCATCGTAAAAATAAATGATTTTTTTTTTTTACAGTTTTTTAAAAAAAATGCATTTATTGCTTATTGTCAATAATTCTGTGTTTTGTCACTGTAAAAATAAATGACATTTTTTACAGTTAAAAAAATAAAATAAAATGCATTTATTGTGTACTGTCAATAATTCTATGTTGTTTATGGTCAATAAGTCTGTTTTTTGCCATCGGAAAAATAAATGACATTTTTTTACAATTAAAAAAAAGAATGCATTTATTGTTTATTGTCAATAATTGTGTGTTTTGTCATCATAAAATTAAATGACATTTTTTTACAATTAAAAAAATAAAAAATGCATTTATTGTCAATAATTCTGTGTTTTGTCATCGTAAAGATAAATTAATTTTTTTACAGTTAAAAAAAACAAAACAAACAAACAATGCATTTAATGATGTACTATTAAATAAATAAAAATTCCCTTTTACGAAAAAAAAAAAAATGGTCTGCCCTTAGCCTCTTACCTGTATCTGCCCATTGTGGGGCCCCTTGGGGCCGTACATGCACTCCACAGTGGCGGTTTTCTTCTCCATTAGGTGGATTCGGAATACGGGTTTCAGCCTCATGGGTTCGTCCACGTGCGGATCGTGAGGAGGTAGGTACATCCAGCCGATGATGAAGAGTCCGTCCACCTGCAAGACAGAGCCACGGTTACTTGGCATCCCCATCCTCAGAGCCATTGGTGGTGGTGGTGGTGGTGGGGGGGGGGTCACAGGGACAATGACCTGTCCCCACATTGGTCACTATATAAAAACAGACACATTGTCTCAACTTCAAACTGCGAATTCCCATTTAGGGGAACTTGCCAATAGAAGAGGACCTCCTCATCTTCGGGAAACTTTGTCTCAGGTCTGATGAACTCACCTTTAGATTTAAAACACCACATGCCTGGTTGAGGTGCCCTAGTGGGGGACACTAAGAACTACACTCACCCTTAATCCATCCATTATTATATATGTGCTCCAACTTTGGAGGCTCTCAAAACTTATAGAGTTAGGACTGCAGTACTCTGGGGTGCCGTGTCTTGGCCTCTGCAGCTTACGCATATATTTGCAAATGTGTGCAAAGTAAACCCTTGGTTTTAATGTGACCTGTTAGGACAATTCAGGTTTGTTGCAGGCTGGCTGGAAAGTTGAGCTGAGAACTTTTCTTTGTTGTTTTTTGACATGTGTCGCCCTTCCATGTGCTCCCTCCTGCAAAAGCCAGTTAGGGCCCATTCACACCTCGAAGCTCCAAAACACTGGAGAAGAAAAAAAAAAAATCAATCATTCCCTATAGAGATGGTTCACATCTCCACGCCACGTCGCCTGAAGCCAAACGCCTGAAGCACAAAAAAAGTTCTGGAGCTTTTTTGTAGCTTGATTCGGGCAGATTTGAGCGGTTTTGGTGCGTTTTTATTCCCAAAGAGACAAATGGAAAAGCACCATTCGCGTGTTTTGTTGTGTGCTTTTGTGTGATTTTCTGCTCAAATTAAAAAAAAAAAAAAAATAGTAGTAATATATGAATAAATAAATGTAAAATTAAATACACAAATAACTAAAAATCATCATAAATAAAATAAATTAATAATACATAAATAAAAAATTATTATTATTGTTTATTATAATTATAATTAACACCCAAACCTGAACAAAATAATAATTTACTTATTTTGTGTTAGGGTCTTTAGTTATTTATTATTATTTTGTTTTTTTAAGGGTTAGGGGTTAATTATTTATTATTACATAGTATTCATTTATTGAATTTATTTATTTGTGTATTAGTATTAGTAGTATTAATAGTAGTAGTAGTGGTAACACCCTAAAAAATAAACCTAACCCTTAATCCTAAACCCAAGTCCTAATCCTAACCTAACCTTAACCCCTTACCCTAATGAAAAAAAAATTATAATAAATGAAAAATAATAAAAAAAAAAGAAAGAAAAGCTAATGGTAAAGCTAAAAAAGCTAAAAAACCTACAACAAATGATGCAACAGATAATAGTTTTCTCTATTGGTTAATAAAAAAAAAAAAGAAAAGCTCAAAATCGCTGTATAAAAACACGCAAGTAGCGCACAAAAAAAAAAAACACGCCAACATTGCACATAAAAAAACGCCGGAAAAATGCTCAGGTGTGAATGTAGCCTTCTAGGTTGGGACGATTGCCATTTGTTTGTACACTCGGCAGGAGTTTACGGTCATGCAAAATCAGCTTTAACCACTTGCCGACCAATCACAGAGTGTCTGATGTGGGCAGAGTGTCTGATGGGGACCCTGATGTAGGCAGAGTGTCTGATGGGGACCCTGATGTAGGCAGAGTGTCTGATGGGGACCCTGATGTAGGCAGAGTGTCTGATGGGGACCCCGATGTAGGCAGAGTGTCTGATGAGGACCCCGATGTAGGCAGAGTGTCTGATGAGGACCCCGATGTAGGCAGAGTGTCTGATGGGGACCCCAATGTAGGCAGAGTGTCTGATGGGGACCCCGATGTAGGCAGAGTGTCTGATGGGGACCCCGATGTAGGCAGAGTGTCTGATGGGGACCCCGATGTAGGCAGAGTGTCTGATGGGGACCCCGATGTAGGCAGAGTGTCTGATGGGGACCATGATGTAGGCAGAGTGTCTGATGGGGACCATGATGTAGGCAGAGTGTCTGATGGGGACCCTGATGTAGGCAGAGTGTCTGATGGGGATTATGATGTAAGGGTGACTCTGATGAGGACTCTAAATTAGTAAGGACAGAAGTTTAATCTGTTTATAGTTTGCATACCCTGGTTCCTCCCTCCCCCTTCATCAGGATGCTGCCATTTTTAAATAAAACTTTTCCAATTTCAATTTAATTAGATCTAGTGATGTCATCACTGGGACTCTGTGCTTCTCTACGCAATGCAGGCAGATCTATGACTGTTGGGAGGGACCAGCAGGGGGCTGTACATAGCTTCCTGAAAACATCACAGCCCCCTGCCTCAGTACTCCTCTCAAGAGCCCTCAGTCCTGACACAAGCAGTGGGAGGTGTTATGCAAATATCAAAATGCCGCGATGAGTGGATGTCAGTCTGGAGTGGTGGGTGTTCCTAGGCAGGCTGTATGTACATTCAGACTGCCCATATTTGATGCCGAGCCTCCATGGTTAAAAGAACTGATATCCAACGAATGAAAGGGATGGGTCAGGGACAGTCTTTTTTTTTTTTTTTTGAAAGCCTATGGCGTGCATAACACACCCAAAAACTTCACCCGGTGCCAAAAAAATGTGCACACACATAAAGAGTGAACACAAAAAAGTGCAACGGGTACACAGACGTGCCAATTCCCTGATCCCCCGGGGCGTTAGGCTCCAGACGGGGACAAAGGTACTTTACAATGGTCTATCTGGCCGAAACCAGACAGACCCCGTTCTCTGGAGGGTCTGCCGAAACAGAACCTACCGAAGAGAGGACCCCATGAGGAGGGCGAACTAAGCCAAAAGGCCATGTCCACCCCTTCCCAAGACTTTCAGGGCTGGCCCGAGGACCCGCATCCTTACTCGTCACACAGTGAGACAAAACCGTGTACAAACATAAAAAGACAAACAGTGACAAACATAGGCATCAATCAAAATAAAAGAAAGTGGGGGAGGGATAATGGAGAGGAGAGTGAAACAATGACCAGGCCCTCCGGCCAGGAGTAAAAAATTCCTCTGGTCCCAGCCAAAAGGCCCGGCCCAAGAGGCAGGTGTTCTATGGTGCATTGACCGTGGTGCCTCAAATCAAAGTGATGGCACCCCTGGACTGCCACTCCAGGGGCACTTACTCCATAGGCTTTCAAGACCAACCCTGACCAACAGCCCAGGCCGATGCAGCCCGCCCCGGCCAGGAAGGTATCAGAACATCATGAGAGCCACATAGGGAGTGGAAACTGACAAAGCCCCCCATGGGTCCCAGTGCTCTCACCTAATTATATTCGGCTGTACCGGCCAATTCCCCTCAATAACACCGAAAAGGGGCAGGCTTTCCCAACCGAAAAACTGAAAGGGGCAGAAACCACACCAACCTAGGCCAGAAGGCCAAGGACCCGACCCTTCAGCCAGACCCAGTGGTTCTCCATCCCCATCAGAAGGCTTCCCTTTCGGCTACGACCCGTTCCAGGTCACCTTTACTCCAGCAGGTTTTGCATAGCAACCGCCATCCCATCTCTATCTCGCCATAGATCAGGGACGGAAGCAAGCGCCACCTCCTGGAAACTGATAAGAACAGATACTACACTTGATCTGTCAGGCTAGATGATGCTGGGCATCCTCTAGCCAGGAAAGGAGGCAGGCTCCATCTGACTTGCTGCAGATTCTAAAGCACATTGTGAGAAGCTCACAGTGTGCAGTGAAATCAGAGTAAGCCATTTCAGTCCAGGAGAGGAGCCGGTACAACTGTGCAAGACTGGAGGAAAGCCCGAAGTCATAGAGCAGGGGTCTTCAAAGTACGGCCCTCCATGTGCAATTCCCATTGCTAGCCCTATGACATCA
>JBBDGP010005053.1:107500-111218 GCA_037952835.1 Lithobates septentrionalis | reverse complement strand
ACCTGAAGGGTTAATTAGAAGAATATAGGTTTAACATAATGATGAATAATATTTCAGGCTGTAGAGTGCTACTTTAGGTCTTGTTTTGGAGCTGTATGTTCTAAGCATCTTTGAGAAAGTTATATAGTGAAAGTGAAACTTAAATGAGGAACTTATAAAATTCAAGAATAGCCTGGCAGCGAGACAACCAGAGGAAGCCGTCTAATGGAAAATTTTACGTTAAGGCTATTCTATAAGTCATGAATAATATGTAATAATGTGTATGGTTATGGTTGGCTAAATGAAAAGGGGGTCTTCTCCTTTAAGGTTGCGGTCGTTCAGCTGTTTATCTAATAGTTTCTTGAAACTATCAATGACCACCGCCTGTGGAAGGGAATTCCACATCCTTGCTGCTCTTACAGTAAAGAACCTTCTACGTAGTTTAAGGTTAAACCTCGTTTCTTCTTATTTTAATGAGTGGCCATGAGTCTTGTTAAACTCCCTTCCACAAAAAAAGTTTTCTCCCTATTGTGGGGTCACCAGTACGGTATTTGTATATTGAAATCATATCCTCTCTCAAGAGTCTCTTCTCCAGACAGAATAAGTTCAGCGCTCGCAACCTTTCCTCATAACTAATATCCTCCAGACCCTTTAATAGCTTTGTTGCCCTTCTTTGTACTCGCTCCATTTCCAGTACATCCTTCCTGAGGACTGGTGCCCAGAACTGGACAGCATACTCCAGGTGCGGCCGGACCAGAGTCTTGAAGAGCGGGATAATTATCGTTTTAGCTCTGGAGCTTTTTAATGCCAATATTCTGTGTGCTTTGTTAGCAGCAGCTTGGCATTGCATACCATTGCTGAGCCTATCATCTACTAGGACCCCCAGGTCCTTTTCCATCCTAGATTCCCCCATAAGTTCTCCCCCCAGTGTATAGATTGCATTCAGATTTTTGCCACCCAAATGCATTATTTTACATTTTTCTACATGGAACCTCATTTGCCATGTAGTTGCCCACCCCATTCATTTGTTCAGATCTTTTTGCAAGGTTTCCACATCCCGTGGAGAAGCAGGGCTCCCAGGGCCCTGAGGTCAAGGTAAGGTGAGGGGGGGGGGGGAGACAGACGGTAGAATTTAACCCCTACAATACTGTGTGACATAAAAAATTGCAACGACCACCATTTTATTCCCTAGGGTCTCTGATGAAAAAATATTTTTGGAGGTTCCGATTAAATTTTTTAGCAAAAATATTATGATTTTTACATGTAGGAGGGAAATGCCAGAATTGGCCTTGGTGGGAACTGGTTAAAATGACTGATTTGTATGTATCTAACACGACCAAACGGGTGGCCTGGTTGGTTTCCGGTACATGTAAAGTACATCTAATAATTCCTTTCTTGTTTTGTCTCTTAGCATAATGAAAACACACACAACTTTTTGTTCAGGAGATAAAAATTTAATTTTACAATCTTATAAAGCAGCTTATACTGAAGCATGATGCTGATCTCTCTCTTTATATAAACATAGCAACAGGTACCTTTTTTTTTTTAAATTTCTGCAAAAAAATCTATGTATAAAATTATCATGGGCACATTGTGCTTAAAATGCAAAGTCTATACAGCATTCAGGAGGACCGCCTCACCACAAGGGATCCGGTAAACAAAGTATTGCATATATATGTGTGTACATGTGCTGTATATATGCACACACGCTCACAAACACATGGTATATACCCAATATACTCCACATGTTAAAAAAAAAAAGGTCAGGAAGTAATATAAACAAAGAAATGCTCTGAACCCTCCAACGGTTTCATTGGGGGAAAAAAAAGATAATGGTTGCCCACTGAGCCACTCCCATGTCAATCATTCAGATTTTTTTTTTTCTTGCCACCCACAATTTGGGGTTGTGGAACGTACCTGGTTAAGCCACACCTCCATGTCAATAAGCTTGAAATGCTCTACACGCATCGAAGGAATGGGCATCGTCATTGGCTTGGCCTCATCGGCCCTAAGCCTCAGGGGGCCAGTTTGTTCAGATTGCACCAAATCTATGCACAATTGTAGTGTTAATGGATGTAGTTAAATAAAAAAATTGCTTAGCTGTTTCTCCTTTAAAACGGCATGTAAATGTGTCCTGTGTAAATTAGGTCAAAGTCAAATGTTCTCAGGCTATAGTCCTACATGATGAAGCCCCGAAGCGGGGCGTAACGCGTTGGAGGGGTTTGGCTTTGAGGGAGTGAGCTAAGACTGCCTCCACTTGTTAACGGTCGGTAAAGGTGTGAGGCAAATCGGGATACCTCTCTTCACCGTTGCTGTGTGCTTTCGATGTCCGGGCAGACTCATTCCCAGCCTGCACCGTCATCAACCACTGGCATCCACTTCACAGGATTTCGACAGCCCCTAAGCAAAATCAGGGTCTCAGGCTCTATTCGTTGCAGATCACACGTGTGAACGGGGAAAATACCGCATTATGGTCACTAGATGCTGCTGACCGTCATAGTAAAAAAATAAATTATACTCCTCAGCTCCTTCTAGTGGCCATAATGCAATATTTCTCCCATTCAATCAGCAGAGACTATAGTCTGAGAACATTCGATTTTGCCCTATTTGCACAGAATTAATTTACAATAAATATTGATGGATGAATAGCTACTCAAATTTTTTTTTTTCTTTTATAAAACACCCCCTTAGTGTCTAGAAACCTATTATGGCAGTTGCTACAGGAAAGATGATTGCTTTGAACCAACCCAAAATTTAAGGCCCACATATGTTACTTCTTTCAAAATCACTTAAAATATTTAGCAAGCATCACCCATTTATTAGAACGCCAACATGACAAATAGGAAGGGTCCAAAAGTCAGCCCCCTTTGAGAAAACAGCAATATATAGACCAATACACAGTAGCAGCCTTCATGTTTTCCAATGCCCTGCTCTGGGACAGTCATCCGAGGGAGTTGAGCTTTATATTATTTAATTCTACTCATAAATCGAGCTCAACGTATAGAAATTTACCTGGAGTGTTTACTATAAAGCAGACTCAGGGGCAAGACAACTTCCCCTTCACTTTCCTCTAGATCAGTGGTCTCCAAACTGCAGGCCGAAGGCCCGGATGTGGCTTTTTATCCGGCCCTTTGGGCATTATTCCCCCACGGTTGCTGACTGCCACTGACACCAATGATGGGGCACTATTCCTCCCACTGACACCAATGATGGGGCACCATTCCTCCCACTGACACCAATGATGGGACACCATTCCTCCCACTGACACCAATGATGGGACACTATTCCTCCCACTGACACCAATGATGGGACACTATTCCTCCCACTGACACCAATGATGGGACACTATTCCTCCCACTGACACCAATGATGGGACACTATTCCTCACCCTGACACCAATGATGGGGCACTATTCCTCACCCTGACACCAATGATGGATAATGGTTTACTCCCACTGACATCAATGATGGGACACTATTCCTCCCACTGACACCAATGATGGGACACTATTCCTCCCACTGACATCAATGATGGGACACTATTCCTCCCACTGACATCAATGATGGGACACTATTCCTCCCACTGACACCAATGATGGGACACTATTCCTCCCACTGACACCAATGATGGGACACTATTCCTCCCACTGACACCAATGATGGGGCACTATTCCTCCCACTGACACCAATGATGGGACACCATTCCTCCCACTGACACCAATGATGGGACACTATTCCTC
>JBBDGP010005053.1:65000-102500 GCA_037952835.1 Lithobates septentrionalis | reverse complement strand
GCCACTTCCCCTGGAGACCCACACCGGCCACTTCCCCTGGAGACCCACACCGGCCACTTCCCCTGGAGACCCACACCGGCCACTTCCCCTGGAGACCCACACCGGCCACTTCCCCTGGAGACCCACACCGGCCACTTCCCCTGGAGACCCACACCGGCCACTTCCCCTGGAGACCCACACCGGCCACTTCCCCTGGAGACCCACACCGGCCACTTCCCCTGGAGACCCACACCGGCCACTTCCCCTGAAGACCCACACCGGCCACCGCCCCTGAAGACCCACACCGGCCACCGCCCCTGGAGACCCACACCGGCCACCACCCCTGGAGACCCACACCGGCCACCTCCCCTGGAGACCCACCCCGGGCCACTTCCCCTGGAGACCCACCCCGGCCACTTCCCCTGGAGACCCACCCCGGCCACTTCCCCTGGAGACCCACCCCGGCCACTTCCCCTGGAGACCCACCCCGGCCACTTCCCCTGGAGACCCACCCCGGACACTTCCCCTGGAGACCCACACCGGACACTTCCCCTGGAGACCCACACCGGACACTTCCCCTGGAGACCCACACCGGACACTTCCCCTGGAGACCCACACCGGACACTTCCCCTGGAGACCCACACCGGACACTTCCCCTGGAGACCCACACCGGACACTTCCCCTGGAGACCCACACCGGACACTTCCCCTGGAGACCCACACCGGACACTTCCCCTGGAGACCCACACCGACCAACTTCCCCTGGAGACCCACACCGGCCACTTCCCCTGGAGACCCACACCGACCAACTTCCCCTGAAGACCCACACTGACCATTTCCATACTGATGGCAATGTAGAAGCTGGCCATCCCCTGCACTGCCGCTCTAGTCAACTCAATATTGAACCCTACGGACTAAGACTGGGATGCCCTTAAAGTTCATGTAAAGGTGGGCGCCCCATTACTTTTGGCAATATAGTGTACATACTTACATTGCGCCAAGGTGCAATAAAAGATCATACCTAGAGGTCAGCTTTCAAGATATACTGGGATTCCAATATTCCCACATGTATTCAACTTCTAACGGATTTCTCCTAAACAGTAGGTGCATGCAAACCTCTTTACAGCTCATGTACATCAGCACCATTGTGAATTTCTTTGTCTTGCTGCTTGGCTTCATTCACTGACGAGTTATTTAAGATACAATTACACAAACTTGTTTAATAAGACCAGGCAAAAAGTGCAATGACTAGATAAAGTACTAGCACCGCCATGAATGGGGATATGATCACAGAAAACGGTAATCTGATCAGGATTATTGTACTTTGCACTAAAAATAGGCCAACAGAGGTTCAATAAATCCAATGAGGGGGCGGGGAATGGTCATACCTCCTAAATTACATAGGACCATGTATACTGACGGTGCAAGCTCGGGTCCTAAAAGGTTAGTTCACTTTTACCATAAAACTACCTAGGCAGGTAAAGGGCGTTTGCAAGAGCATAATCCAACTTTAGTTGGAGCTACACAGCATTTTTTTCTAGTCGCCCCTTACCTGAACACGCTTTTTTTTTTTTGGTGAAGGTGAACCAACCCTTTAAGGCAATGATCTCAAACTGGCGGCCCTATAGCGGTTGTGAAACTATGGCGGCCCTATAGCGGTTGTGAAACTACAAGTCCCATCATGCCTCTGCCTGTGGGAGTCATGCTTGTAACTATCAGCCTTGAAATGCCTCATGGGACTTGTAGTTTCGCAACAGCTGGAGGGGCCACCAGTTTGAGACTCCTGCTTTAAGGAGACGTAGTACACAAGTCTATAGAAAATTTGGGGTTGCCACTAGCAACCAGATGTTGGATTTTTTTTTTTTTTATCCTGTTGGACAGCACAATTTTCTTTGCCCTAGCTTTCACATAAAGAACAATTCCCTCTGGATTCAAAAAAAAAAAAGGGTCTACACAAGAATTAAAGAATCCCTTGGAAGTGTTTTAGAATTTCACATCGGAACAACAAACTGACCCTTTTACAGGCAACTGCATGTTCTAAAAAGAAAAAAAAAATTGATCAATAAAATCCCTTTTCATATGGGGCTGGTCGTCCACGTGGGGGGGCGAACAAATATCGCTTCTCCAAGAAGGCGTGCGAATGTCTGGAAAACGGCAGGCGAGCGGCACAGTTTTCTCGTTACCTGTAGTAGAGGATCATTGTCACAGTGTTCATCAGTGGACTCTTGGGTTGGAAGCAGTGATTGTAAAAGTTTTTTATTCCCAATAAATCTCTCTGCAATAAATAATGATTTGATATATAAATGTATAAAAACTATAAGACTTATTTAATAAAACGGTGCCTGCGGTGAGCATGTGCAGCACCTTTACAGCGAGCCAATCACCATCGGCTCCCAAAAGCCTGCGCTAAACCCAACAACTGAAAGCTGACCTGTGGTGGATTGCTATAGGATGCTGCACCTCTCAGCCCCCCCTGCACCACGTTATTAAATAAAACTCTATGTACTTGCAAAAGCGGATCCACGGTTGTCTACCCGCTTTATGGCTGGATTCCAGGTATGGCTTTTTTTTTTTTTTTGCATATAGTTAGGCCTTATTCACATGAGAGTACTGCAGCATACGCCTGTACAAGGGCCGTGTTCGCCCGCATGGGGATGCGCAGGCGTTCATGCATCCTCATGCAGGCAGTCCCATTCAAGTCGACTGGGATGCAGCAGCTGCAGAGACACAGCCGCTGCTCTCAATTTTGGCAGCTGTGCTGACTTGGGCCCGTGAACCTGCACTACCTGTCATATTGGGAGCAGCAGCTGTGTACATGCAGTCGCTGCTTCCCAACTGACATGACATTAGGGATGCACCGATAACATTTTTTTTTTTTTTTTTTTACAAGTACAGATACTTTTTTTTTTTTTTTTAGTAATCGCCGATACCAATTACCGATACCTACCGCAACTGTTTAGCTGTCAGCAATGGTACAAAGCATTGAAAAGTTATTTAAAAATTAAATAGATTTTTTTTTTTTTTTTTGCGCTTTTTCAATGTGAAATGTGTAAATATACACTACCGTTCAAAAGTTTGGGGTCACCCAAACAATTTTGTGTTTTCCATGAAAAGTCACACTTATTCACCACCATACGTTGTGAAATGAATAGAAAATAGAGTCAAGACATTGACAAGGTTAGAAATAATGATTTGTATTTGAAATAACATTGTTTTTACATCAAACTTTGCTTTCATCAAAGAATCCTCCTTTTGCAGCAATTACAGCATTGCACACCTTTGGCATTCTAGCTGTTAATTTATTGAGGTAAGCTGGAGAAATTGCACCCCACGCTTCTAGAAGCAGCTCCCACAAGTTGGAATGGTTGGATGGGCACTTCTGGCGTACCATACGGTCAAGCTGCTCCCACAACAGCTCAATGGGGTTCAGATCTGGTGACTGTGCTGGCCACTCCATTACCGATAGAATACCAGCTGCCTGCTTCTGCTGTAAATAGTTCTTGCACAATTTGGAGGTGTGTTTAGGGTCATTGTCCGGTTGTAGGATGAAATTGGCTCCAATCAAGCGCTGTCCACTGGGTATGGCATGGCGTTGCAAAATGGAGTGATAGCCTTCCTTAGCTTTTACCCTGTACAAAGCTCCCACCTTACCAGCACCAAAGCAACCCCAGACCATCACATTACCTCCACCATGCTTAACAGATGGCGTCAGGCATTCTTCCAGCATCTTTTCATTTGTTCTGCGTCTCACAAACGTTCTTCTTTGTGATCCAAACACCTCAAACTTGGATTCATCTGTCCACAACACTTTTTTCCAGTCTTCCTCTGTCCAATGTCTGTGTTCTTTTGCCCATCTTAATCTTTTTCTTTTATTGGCCAGTCTCAGATATGGCTTTTTCTTTGCCACTCTGCCCTGAAGCCCAAAATCCCGCAGCCGCCTCTTCACTGTAGATGTTGACACTGGTGTTTTGCGGGTACTATTTAATGAAGATGCCAGTTGGGGACCTGTGAGGCGTCTGTTTCTCAAACTAGAGACTCTAATGTGCTTATCTTCTTGCTTAGTTGTGCAACGCGGCCTCCCACTTCTTTTTCTACTCTGGTTAGAGCCTGTTTGTGCTGTCCTCTGAAGGGAGTAGTACACACCGTTGTAGGAAATCTTCAATTTCTTTGCAATTTCTCGCATGGAATAGCCTTCATTTCTAAGAACAAGAATAGACTGTCGAGTTTCAGATGAAAGTTCTCTTTTTCTGGCCATTTTGAGCGTTTAATTGACCCCACAAATGTGATGCTCCAGAAACTCAATCTGCTCACAGGAAGGTCAGTTTTGTAGCTTCTGGAAGGAGCTAGACTGTTTTTAGATGTGTGAACATGATTGCACAAGGGTTTGCTAATCATCAATTAGCCTTCTGAGCCAATGAGCAAACACATTGTACCATTAGAACACTGGAGTGATAGTTGCTGGAAATGGGCCTCTATACACCTATGTAGATATTGCACCAAAAACTAGACATTTGCAGTTAGAATAGTCATTTACCACATTAGCAATGTATAGAGTATATTTGTTTAAAGTTAGGACTAGTTTAAAGTTAGCTTCATTTAAAAGTACAGTGCTTTTCCTTCAAAAATAAGGACATTTCAATGTGACCCCAAACTTTTGAACGGTAGTGTATGTTAATATATATGTGTAAAAATATTCACTAGCAAAGCAAACAAAAAAAAAGTTAATTGTTTATCGTTTATAAAATAGACGTGAAAAAAAAAAAAAAAAAGAGCAGGGAAATAATTAAATGGAAGAGAATAGGGAGTTAATTAAGGCTGATTAGAGTAAATTAAGGGTTAATAAGGGGTTAAACAGAGGAACATTTGTTCATCCCTGTGATCTGCAGATGAAGAAACAGAAAGATTCAAAAAGAAACAATGTTTCTTTTTATTTTAGTGTTTCAGCAGCTGAGCAATGTTGTTAATAAAGATTGCCGGCTGCTTTTTTTTTTGACAGCTCCAATTAACGGACTTCTTTAACACTTCAGCTGTCAACAGGGGAGACCCGCTGACAGCTCAAAGAACTGAGCCTGAAAGTATCGGTTTCAGGTATCGGTGCATTTGCATGAGTACCGATACTTGTGCAAATACTCGTTATCGGCACAGATACTAGTATCGGTACAACCCTAACATTTATGGGACTGCCTGCATGGGGATGCACGGAACACCTGCGCATCCCCATGTGGGCAAACGCGGCTCTCCGAACGGTACAAGTCTGTGTGAACAAGGCCTAACATTGGGTTCAGATCGGATCAATGTAGGTATGCATATGCCATACCCATGGGATCCCTGTGGAAAATGGAAATCCCTGCCTTGCATTTTTCTCAATGAATGCAATGCGCTCTCTGGATGAGATGTGGCGACGTCAACCAGGTGGCGCGGCGACGTCAACCAGGTGGCGCGGCGACGTCAACCAGGTGGCGCGGCGACGTCAACCAGGTGGCGCGGCGACGTCAACCAGGTGGCGCGGCGACGTCAACCAGGTGGCGCGGCGACGTCAACCAGGTGGCGCGGCGACGTCAACCAGGTGGCGCGGCGACGTCAACCAGGTGGCGCGGCGACGTCAACCAGGTGGCGCGGCGACGTCAACCAGGTGGCGCGGCGACGTCAACCAGGTGGCGCGGCGACGTCAACCAGGTGGCGCGGCGACGTCAACCAGGTGGCGCGGCGACGTCAACCAGGTGGCGCGGCGACGTCAACCAGGTGGCGCGGCGACGTCAACCAGGTGGCGCGGCGACGTCACAATCTTCACCTCGATCAGTCAGAGAACACTTTGCAAGGCATTCGGTCAATGGCGCCAAAGCTGAATGGGAAGCTGCTTGGCACAGGATGTGGAAGATGGAGATTACTACAGTGACTGCTACCACATCCACAGGTATGGCACATACATGCTTATATTAGTCCAAGCTGGACCAATGTATCCAATGAAAAAAAAACAAAAACGGACTAAAATAGAACTATGGGCAAATATATATATATATTTTTGATAGAGCAAGGGAGGGTTATAACCCCTGTCAGATTTTTTTTTCACCATCTGTGTCCCAATGGGGAGATTTCCCTTGACTTCCTGTCCCATAGCCAAACAGAAAGTTAGAGGAAATCCCTGAAAATTTAGGGAATTCCTTGGGGACCCCCAGGTCACCAGAACTAGTGCCCCTAATGGAAGATTTCCCCTCTATTACTTTTCTTGGGGCAGCCCAAAATTTGGGATTTTCTTTTACTTTCACTGAACAGGACAAATAGAGAGGATGAATCTCCCTAACAGAGGCACAGACAGCAATAAAACCGGTCAGGGGTTCTAATCCTTCACTTTGTCCAAAACGAAAAAAAAGTTTTGCTTTTAGTTATACTTTAAGCCCCAGGGGCAGGGCGAAATGCGTCAGCTGTATGTAGCTTGGTCGGAGTTGTTGAGGCTGCTTTCACTCCCATTACAAACAGCTTTGTATGGTGTGCTGCGATTTTGCTTATGCTCCCGCATTATGCACGGCGTTAGGATGGACTCTTTTCTAACCTGAACCCCCGGGGGATTCACCCAATACGGCACAGAGAGCCTGGGGGGAGACCCTAAGCTCCCCCAGGTCCACAGACAAAAACAAAAAAAAAAAGAAACCATACCTGGTAATCATCTTCAACAGAGATGTATCCAGCAACAAGTTAGAGGAGAGTTGGCTCCATTGGGTGGAATCTTTGGAACCCCGAGAGGGGCATGGTGGAAAGGTCTAAAAATCTTACACCAGGACACCATTGTAGCAACATGAGGGGTATTAAAGTGCATTAGACAGGATACCTAGCGTCTTGCTAACCATATTAATTGGCATGTGGGAAGATGGTTCAAACAGAGGGTATAGGAGCACTGCACGCTTCTGCCTACAATGTCAATAAAAGAGAACTAGTTCCCCCGTATGATTGTCAACACAATATATGTACACTGGGAATTTTTTCACCAACCAAAACAGGTCAGTCCTACCAACAGATCATATTAAAGGATTTCCCCCTAGGGGTTATAACTTGAAGTTTACAATGAATGCTGTTCCCTCTGCTTCTATGACATCATAAGGACAGAAGGCACAGAACAAAATAAAATTAAAAAAAATTCTGGCTGAAAACCTATCCTTATATATATGAACTCTGATTGGATCTTCCCAAAGACGAATATTAAATAAAACCCCAGAATGTTTAACACGCATTGTAGAACCACAGCTCTCAACGTCCCTCAGCAGAAGAGAATGCTGGGAGCTGGAGTTCAACAGCAGCCGGGGGGGGGGGGGGGGGGGACTAACAAGCTACCCTCCCCCCTAAGCAGGAAAAGAAACGCAAGTAAAGGGAGCTGAACTTGAACATCTGCCATACTCTGGACAGCTTTTGGTTTCTGGCTGGTTTCCCCATGGACTCTCTTTAGTTATGTTTGGCCCTTCCCCCCTTCAAATAAGACTTCCAACGGCGGATGAAGTCCCTAAATATTGGCGAGCCGTCCATACTGGCCAGGAGCTGCAGCTGATTGATATGGGTGGTGTGATAGTCCCAACGGGCAAGGTTTGGGGCAGTGCCTAGCATGAAGTGCCTCAAGTCGTAGATACTTCCTGAACCTGTGTCGTAAAGAGGCAACATGGCGCGGAGAGACTCCATCCCCCGCTCGTATAGCAGCCGCGCCTCTTTCCCCTGCTTTTCTCCGGCCATTTCTTTAAGATCGTACAGACCGAGCAGAGCGTAAATGAAGCCGTTCAGCACAAAAGAGCTAGGCGTCGTAGGGTATTCCTCATACCAGTCGTATTTGTTCATAAAAACAGCTTTCACCCCATGCTTCTCTGAAGGCAATTTGAATGGAGCGGTTGCTCTGAGAGCCGAGTCTAGATACGCCTGCTCCTTAGTCAGCAGGTACGCACGGACCAACGTCGATATGGCCTGCCCCTGTGCCATGGCAGAGTACCATCCCGGTTCCAGAGCCTTAAAGCCCTCTCCCAGCTTTCTAGTCACCATAATTGGCCAGCCACCTTTGGCGTCCTGATTCCTCACCAACCAATCACTGGCGGCAAAGAAAGCAGCTGTGTGGGCAGTGGTGGAGATGGTGACGTTATCCAGGAAACCGCTGCCCTTTACCACGAGGCGGACAACCTTCTTCGGCATGATCTTCGTTTGACGAACTGCCTTGGTGTTGGACAGTCCTACGCCTTTCTTCAAGTCTGTCAACAAGTCACGGGTCAGCGTGCTCCAGGCTGTCCGAGATCCCACCCCATAATAAACATCATGGTTATGGAAAGCAATGAGCTGTGTATTGGTCACGTAGTGTATGGTGAACAGTTGGTTCTTCTCGGTGGTCTCCAGCACCACGGAAATGCTACCGTTAGTCAAGAACTTCAAGTCAAGGGATAGAATGAAGTCTCTGGAGTTACCCAAAGGTAGCGAGGCTCCCTCTGAATTTTCTGCAAGAAAAAGCAAAATAAGAACAAACAAAAGGATTAATAAGGAAACAAATTCAATACAATAAATTGATCTCTACTGTGGCTCCAAAAAAAATAAAAGAGAAACCACTAACCATATTAAAGTCTTGGATCAATTTATTGAATCATCCAACAGACTACTCAATCTGACGTGCAAACTACCAACGCCAGTCAGGAGCTTACTAATAGGGCACCCTCTGAGTACTACCCTATGATAAAGTGAAACGCGTTAGCATGGTTTGTACATTAGATAGAGTACTTTGTTGTATAATTCAATAAATTGTTCCAAAGCTTTTAATATGGTGAGCGGTTCCTCATCCTTCCTTTTTTGGAGCCTCTGAAGAAGCTATGTTAGTGGTTGAAGACTATAGCACATGTGTCAAACACGAGGACCATGGAACGAATCTGGCTTGCCAGGCCATTTCTTCATGTGGCCCTCACACCTCTCTGCAGCTGCGGAACCCTCTTAGGGGACAGAATTACAACTACAGATTCTGCACCTCCGTGCAGCCATGGAGAGGCTGGTCTCTGTCCCTAACCCCATTTCATGTGGCCCCCACACCTCCTCTGCAGCTGCGGAACCCTCTTAGTCTCTGCTTCCACCTTGTCTCAGCAGAGGGGACAGAATTACAACTACAGACTCTGCACCTCAGTGCAGCCATGGGGAGGCTGGTCTCTGTCCCTAACCCCATTTCATGTAGCCCCCACACCTCCTCTGCAGCTGCAGAGTCAGCAACAGGACGTCAGAACTCCTCCTACAGATTCTGCACCTCTCTGTGCAGCCGCAGAGAGGCTCATCTCTGTCCCCAACCCCATTTCATGTAGCCCTCACACCTTTCCTGCAGCTGTGGCACCCCCCCCTTTCATCTCTGCTCCCCCCTTGTCTCAGCAGTCGGCAGCAGAGAGGACAGAACTTCTCCTATAGACTCTGCGCCTCTCTGCGCAGCCGCAGAGAGGCTCATCTCTGTCCCCAACCTCATTTCATGTGGCTCTCACAACTCTCCATGCAGCTGCAGGCACCCCCCTTAGTCTCTGCTCCCACCTTGTCTCAGCAGTCGGCAGCAGAGAGGACAGAACTCCTGTACAGCTCTTTCGCCTCTTTGTGCAGCCGCAGTACTCCCTCCTCTCCAAGTCTCAGCATTCAGCAGACTCCGGGCCCTCCTCCAGACCCTGCACTTTCTGCTTCCCATTTCTGCCACCAGCTTCTTTCTGACAAGAGCACAAGGTAAGGGGTGTGCACTGATGTAAGGAAGGATGTAGGGGGGGGGGGGGGGGGGGGACGCTTGACTTCTGATGGTGGGGTGCTCTGGACATCTAGTCTTACAGATACAACCGGCCCATTGAGGGCAACCATAATGCTGTTGCGGCCCCGAGATGAAATGGAGTACGATCCCTAGAGTATAGGAGCCGGCTCCTGCTATCGTCGGTGGCCTGGGAATTCAGTGCCTGCAGTGGAGTATTTGCTCTCCATCTACAATAAAATCGATACTTCATTATAATATGGGAAGACAATTAATGTGTATAGTAAGAAATGTTGAAAGCATCCTTTGACTGTACAGACCTAAAAGTATAATACAAGTATCTGCAATCAACGCAGAGGTCATGGATCTCCATGGTGACTGAAGACTTCGGTATTCAACTAGAACAAACATCATTACTTTGTGCTCACTGAGAATGATACAGAACGCCAAATTCCCAGATTATCACCACCATGTTCTGCCCATTTATATATTTATATTATTGTTTTTATAAATACATGTTTGGACTGTATGGCTAGGAGTGGTGAAAAAAAAAAAAAAATAATAATACTAGGCATACCCCGATATAGGGCTGGTGAAAAAATCTATTTGAATCTTGAATCGAGTTGAGAGGTCAAATTGATTCAAAGTTTAAGCAAATTTTTTATTTTTTTTTCCCAGCAGGATCGGCGCGGTGTCAGGCCGGACGCCGCGGACTTGGCCTGAAGCCTCGCCTAAAAACTCCTGTCCACAGCTCCTCAGGACCGGCACGGTGTCCAAAAAAAAACAACTTGATTCGAATCGTGAATCGAGTTTTTTAAAAAAAAAAAAAAATCTCCCAGCTCTACCCCAATATATGGGCCGCCGAGACTTATCGGCTGAAAATAGTGTTATCGGCGTTTTGCCGATAGAGAAAAAAAAAAAGTGACAATAATGGCACGCGGCGTCCCTTTGACTTCAGCGCAACCCCCCCCCAAAATAACTCTAAACTGGTAACCTGTAAAAATCTTTAAAGCGTCGCCTATGCAGGTTATTTAAATACCGTAGTTTGGCGCCATTTTCGCTAATTGCTGCGTAAATGCCGTGTGACAAACAATTGCAGCACCCACCAATTTATTCTCATGGGCAGGGGTCATAAACTGGCAGCCCTACAGCTGTTGCAGAACTACAAGTCCCATCGTGCCTCTGCCTGAGGGAGTCATGCTTCCAACTGTCAGCCTTGCAATGCCTCATGGGACTTGTAGTTTCACAACAGCTGGAGGGCCGACAGTTTCAGACTCCTGCTCTAGGGCCTCTGTGTCAGGGCTGGGCTCAGCCCTTCCTTCTCTGAGCTGGACGCTCAGCTGTCGGGCTAATTGCCAGCTCCTATCTCTCTCCACAGTCACTCAGCTGTTGATGATATCCTGCTCGTCAGTCCTGCCTACTTAAGCCGTCCAGTCCAGAGGAGCTCTGCCTTTGCCTTGGTCAACATCAGAGAAACTATCTCCTGCGATCCTGTTCAAGACTTGCTTTGCTGACATCCCTTCTGGCTCCAAATCCTGCTTGCTGTTCCACTACATTGATCCCTGACTTCTGGCTTGGCTGACTATCCGTTCCAGTTACTGAACTTTGGCTATGTTTTGACTACGTTTGTTCTTTTTACTTTTATTATTAAACAAGAGTGATTTAACTGTACTTCTGTCTCAGTCTGATTTCATGGTTTCTGACACTCTTTTAAATATATATATATATATATATATATATATATATATATATATATATATATATATATATATATATATATATATATATATATATATATATATATATATACATACATATACATACATATACACACACTTTCTTATTACCAAAAGTATTGGGACACCTGCCTTTACGCGCACATGAACGTTAAAAGAAAAGTATGTTTCTCCCCCGCCCAATCATACTTACCTAGGTGGATGCTGCATCTGTCCCCCACCGCCTCTGCACTGAGAAGCGAGCGATTGAACATCGCTCAGTTCTCACAGATTCCCGAGCGGAGAGCTGCTCACTGTCAATCAGCAGCTCTCCGATCTGCCCCCCCCCCCCCCACTGGAGCGATGACCTGTGGAGGGGCGGAGAGCAGCCATCTCAGCAGCTCACCGAGAGGCTGAGATGGGTATCAGTCCAGGCACCTGGAGGATCCAGACTTTGTAGGGATGAGGTGGTGCCTGGACTGATTTCTGTGACGTCAGACCCCTCTCTCTGCTGAAAACGGGTCACAGGATTGCAAAGCGAACTGCACTACTGTGACAAATTAGAGAAGCCCAGCCTAAAAAGCTCAGGCTGGACTTCTCCTTTAAAGACATCCCAGTCTTAGTCTGTAGGGTTCAATATTGAGTTGTCTCCGCCCTTTGCAGCCATAACAGCTTCAACTGTTCTGGGAAGGCCGTCCACAAGGTTCAGGAGGGTGTCTATGGGAATGTTTGACCATTCTTCCAGAAATGCATTTGTGAGGTCAGGCACCGATGATGGATGAGAAGGCCTGGCTCACGGTCTCCGCTCTAATTCATCCCAAAAGTGCTCTGTCAGGCTCAGGTCAGGACTCTGTGCAGGCCGGTCAAGTTCCTCCACCCCAAACTCGCTCATCCATGTCTTTATGGACCTTGCTTTGTGCACTGATCCAAATTATTTGGTGGAGGGGGAGATTATAGGGTGGGGGTTGTTTTTCAGGGGTTTGGCTTGGCTTCTTAGTTCCAATGAAGGGAACCCTTAAGGCATCAGCATACCAAGACATTTTGGACAATTTCATGCTCCCAACTCTGTGGGAACAGTTTGGGGACGGCCCCTTCCTGATCCTACATGACTGCACACCAGTGCACAAAGCAAGGTCCATAAAGACATGGATGAGCGAGTTTGGGGTGGAGGAACTAGACTGGCCTGCACAGAGTCCTGACCTCAACCCGATAGAACACCTTTGGGATGAATTAGAGCGGAGACTGCAAGCTGGGCCTTCTCGTCCAACATCATTCTCGTCCTCACAAATGTTCTTCTGGAAGAATGGTCAAACATTCCCATAGACACACCCCTAAACCTTGTGGACGGCCTTCCCAGAAGAGTTGAAGCTGTTATAGCTGCAAAGGGTGGAGCCAATTCAATATTGAACCCTCCGGACTAAGACTGGGATGTCATTAAAGGTCATGTGCGTGTAAAGGGAGGCGTCCCAATACTTTTGGTAATAGTGTGTGTGTGTGTGTGTGTGTGTGTGTGTGTGTGTGTGTGTGTGTGTGTGTGTGTGTTCTGAGTAATTTTCAAGCCAAAAAAAAAAGTTTTTTTTTTTTTTTTACATCCTTATAACATGTAGGAGAGAAGTGACAGAATTGGTCCGGTAGGGAAGTAGTTAAACATCATTAAAGTTTATTGAGCATTAAAAAATAACAGCGCGTCATTTCACACCATCTGCTTTTGCTTCGCTAACAAGCTTTTAAAGTAGCGGGGCCTCCGCTAATCAATACCCATTAGGATTAACGAGTCAATCACTTGAGGAGACAATGAAGTCACTTTTGTCATCACCTCCTGATAAGCCCCCAGGAGATCCCCGTTGGGAGGACAGACCTTCTACTCGGGCTAATTAATGCAGCGCAGACACATCTCGCCGGTGACAAATCTCGCTGTCACCAACCAGTGAGAGGAAAGCACACGGCGCTGCCCCCGGGCAGGAAACAGAGGAGATGTCAATGTGTACAGAGAGCACTGGAGGAGAAAACATACAGCTCAGCCCTGTGCCAAATATACGACCCGCAAAGCCCTCTATGGCTATCTGCACCGCACTGCTAACAATCTGGTCTGAGGCCTGGAGAAGTCACATATTGCAACCATGGGGGGGGGGGGGGGGGGGTCACCTGGGTCATCAAAATCTGGAGCAGCTGTGCATGGCAGCCAATCAGCTTCTAACTTCAGCTTGTTCAGTTAACCACTTCAATACCGGCAGTCTTACCCCCCTTCATGCCCAGGCCAATTTTCAGCAACACTGCACCCATATGAAATTTTAATCATTTTTTTGAGACAGTCAGAGCTTTCTTTTGGTGGTATTTAACCTCTTAACGATCAGCCGCTGCAGTTATACGGCGGCTGGTTGGCACGGCCGACGTAAATACAGAGATTGAACTGTTTATCCCATCCTCCAGGTCATTTATGAACAAATTAAATAGGATTGGTCCCAGCACAGAACCCTGGGGAACCCCACTACCCACCCCTGACCATTCCGAGTACCCCCCATTTATCACCACCCTCTGAACTCGCCCCTGTAGCCAGTTTTCAATCCATGTACTCACCCTATGGTCCATGCCAACGCACCTTATTTTGTACAGTAAACGTTTATGGGGAACTGTGTCAAATGCTTTTGCAAAATCCAGATACACCATGTCTACGGGCCTTCCTTTATCTAGATGGCAACTCACCTCCTCATAGAAGGTTAGTAGATTGGTTTGGCAAGAACGATTCTTCATGAATCCATGCTGATTACTGCTAATGATACCGTTCTTATTACTAAAATCTTGTATATAGTCCCTTATCATCCCCTCCAAGAGTTTACATACTATTGATGTTAGGCTAACTGGTCTGTAATTCCCAGGGATGTATTTTGGGCCCTTTTTAAATATTGCAGGTGTTAGTTTTTTATTTCTCAAAGTGGGTTTACAAACCTTATTTATGTACTAATTGCTAGCCTCTCAGGGAGCCGCTCCCGCCCCCTCCACAGCCCAGAACTCCAGTGAGCACTGAAGGGGCAAAGCAGAAAGCTCAGAATGTTTAGAGCGGAGGGAGAACTGAGCGATCAGCGGTGTTTGATCACTCAATTCTCAGTGCAGAGGTGGTGGTGGGGGGGGTTTTTTTGCCAGATGCAGCATTGGACCGACACCTAGGGGAGGATACTTTTTTTTTCTGGAAACCCCATATTTCTCTTTTAAGACTTTTCTATTATTTTTTTGCCTGGATGTAAGAGGATTGCAAATTTGTGGATGGGACTTCAGCAACAGTCTGAAAATGTGCACATGTGTAGAAAGGCCTCGTAAGAGAGAAGGCACGGCAGCTGTATAATCAGCCAGAGTATAAAATAAAGTTTCACTTCAAACGTTATTGTATTCCGTTCTCCAGAGGATCAAGTGAATGTAGCCCTTTGTCCCATCTGCCTATGTGTGTTGCATAAGACTAGTTGTGAGGTTCAATGGGGCGCTCCTCCTCCCTCCATGACCATCCGACAACGCAGCGAGCAAAGAGGACGCTGCTTTAACAAGACACTTTTCCTGGTCTCCAAGTATTTGCCTAGCTGGAATAAGTTAATTCAAACAGTTACACCCCCCCCCCAATGCATTTCCTGCAGGGAGCTTGGAGATGATAAAAAATGCGATTTGTCAAAGCAGAGGTCTCCTTGCTAGCCGCGTTGTTAGATGACCACGGCAGGAGAAGGGGTGTCCCGTCTGACTTTATAGGTACTCATAGACAGCACCATAGGAAGACGGGACAAAGTACTACATGTACTCTGTGCCCTGTACTCTTTTACAGCTTATAAAAGATCTTGGTGCTCTCTTTTACTGGGGGAAATGAAGCATTTGAACTGGGAATGTAAAACTAGGGTTGCATCGATACCAGTTTTTTATTGAATACCGATACTCTCGATCAAGTACTCGCTGATACCGAGTACCGATAATTTGCGGTGCGATTTGAGTCAATATAAAAAAAAATTAAAAAATTGGTGCAAAAATGCACTGCAAAGAATCGCATGCGATTTTCCCCACCATGTGTGTGTGTAGAAATGGTAAAGCGCCATCTAGTGGGCAGTTTATTAAAAATGTTTAGAACTCAGTACATATCTGGCCAAATGCAAAATCTGCATAGGTGTCCCGTTCCGCCGATGATAGCAAATCACGACCGCTGGAGGTGCTCACAGGGCTGGAGGGGAAGTTCCGGGGACCCCTGTGGGTATAGGGCGGAAGTGGGGTCAGCTTGGGGGCAGACCGCCTCTACATCTCCTCCAGCGGCTGTGATTTGCCATCATCGGCGGGTCCGGGACACTATGTAGATTTTGCATTTGCCCAAATATGTATGTACTGCGAGTTCTACCATTTTTTTAAAAACTGCCCACTAGATGGCACTTTTTCCTTACAGACACACACACAAGAGGTGGGGGAAATTGCATGCGATTCTTTGCAGTGCGATTTGAGTCCTTCATTTTGTATTGACGCAAAACGCACTGCAAAGTATCGGTTCTGCGCGTGTACCGATAATCACGCAAATGCTTGGTATTGGCGCATCCCTATTTAGAACTATAAATCTATCCCCCCTATTCCCATGTCATGCACAGAACACCCTATTTGTTATTACTCTAATGAACTATCAAAAATAAAAAAAATAGTGCTGAAATATTGCAGTATAGAAATCTTTTTTCAACTCCACTCGCCTTCAAAGCAAAACCGATCACAGCACCCCGCATCACAGGGAGCCCGGGTTTTGGTGACTACAGAACAATGGGAGTTTTCCCCTATTTTTTGTTGACTTACTTGCACACACAGAATACCATACAAGATTAAAATAGGCATTAAAACTGAACTCCAGGAACTCGGCTCCATTGTAAAAAAGTGAAGGCACACCATGAGTTAAATCCAAGGAGGCGCATGACATCTCCTGGGCATATCTCCATTATTTACATCTGACAGTTTTATTACGCTCCCTGAAAGACGGCTATCGCTCCATTTTGAGGAGCCCCACACTGATGCTGCAGATCTAAGCATCTTTGACATGGGCAGCTGTTATGCCTGCCCCTCCTCCTGCCCAATCACAGAAGCCTTTGTATTATATGAACTCATTTACAAAATACAAAGGCTTCTGTGAATGGGCAGCAGAGGGGAGTGGCAGGCAAAGCTGCTCTGTGTGTGTCTCTCTCTCACAGCCCTGAGTGTCAGTGTATGCTCAAGCTGAGCCATAAACCTGTCAAATATAAACAGAGATACGTCGACATTAGAGTCTGGGCAGCTGTTATGCCTGCCACTCCCCTCCAATCGCAGAAGCCTTTGTATTATATGAACTCATTCACAAAATACAAAGGCTTCTGTGAATGGGCAGCAGAGAAGAGTGGCAGGCAAAGCTGCTCGGTGTGTCTCTCCCCCTCCTCCTGCCCAATCACAGAAGCCTTTGTATTATATGAACTAATTTACAAAATACAAAGACTTCTGTGAATGGGCAGCAGAGAAGAGTGGCAGGCAAAGCTGCTCGGTGTGTCTCTCCCCCTCCTCCTGCCCAATCACAGAAGCCTTTGTATTATATGAACTCATTTACAAAATACAAAGGCTTCTGTGAATGGGCAGCAGAGGGGAGTGGCAGGCAAAGCTGCTCTGTGTGTGTCTCTCTCTCACAGCCCTGAGTGTCAGTGTATGCTCAGGCTGAGCCATAAACCTGTCAAATATAGAGATACGTCGACATTAGAGTCTGGGCAGCTGTTATGCCTGCCCCTCCCCTCCAATCACAGAAGCCTTTGTATTATATGAACTCATTCACAAAATACAAAGGCTTCTGTGAATGGGCAGCAGAGAAGAGTGGCAGGCAAAGCAGCTCGGTGTGTCTCTCCCCCTCCTCCTGCCCAATCACAGAAGCCTTTGTATTATATGAACTCATTTACAAAATACAAAGACTTCTGTGAATGGGCAGCAGAGGGGAGTGGCAGGCAAAGCTGCTTTGTGTGTGTCTCTCTCTCTCTCCTCTCTCACAGCCCCAAGTGTCAGTGTATGCTCCAGCTGAGCCATAAACCTGTCAAATATAAAAAGAGATACGTTTAGGAGATTTCAAGCACCTCCTTGGACTTAAAGTGGAGCTCCAGTCATTTTTGTGCTTATTGAAAGTCAGCAGCTACAAAAACTGTAGCTGCTGTTTTAAAAAAAAAAACAAAAAAAAAACAAAAAAAAAAACACTCCCCTGTCCCACGACCCAACGATGTGCCCACCCAAGACGTTCCTTCCCCTCGGTCTTCTGTCCCTGGCATCTCAACTGTGGGCATCTGACAGCTTGCTGTGAGCCGCGCATTTTAAATGGTCCCGCAGTGTTCTGGGACCTGTGATGTGTCCCAGAAGACTGAGGGGAGGAAGGGGGAAGAGAAGAACTTCCGCTCAGATTGCGTAGGCAAAAAAAAAAGTGCAATTTGGTGCAGAAAAGGTGGGGGGAGATGGTGGTTTGGGAGGAGGCCTTAAAGTGCAACTTCCCCTTTTGGGTGGAGCTCCACTTTAACTTATAGTGTGACTGCACATTTTTAAAAAAGTGCCCGAATTCCTGGAACTCAGCTTTAATATAACTATAAAAAAAAAAAAAGTTGAAGAGTAGAGGTCCACTTTAAAAACCGCAACTCACCCGGAACCACAAAATTCCTGACATGACTCCCTTTTGTCTTGTCGTAGACGGTGGTCACAGAAGCTCCTTTAGGCACAGACCACGTACCAAGCACCCCTTCACTCTTCTCATCTGCCTTCTCATACATCTCCACATGGGGGGGCTTCTCTGTCAAGTTCTTGCTGTAGTGACTCAACCCATACTGGGCGATCTGGATTGGGTAGAAATATCCCTGTGGACCCCACTGGGTAGACAAGGGAACACCTGGAAAAGGACACAACAATTAGTATACATGACTATCCAATACCATCGTATGGCAAAGACAGTGATTGCAGAGAGATAACTAAAGCATGCTTGGCTTAGGCAGAGCCATCCCAAATTTTCTAAAATCAACAGGATGGAATCGCGCAAGATCTGACCTAATTTGGTCTATTATAGTCATTGTAATAGTTTTTAAAGTATTGTTTTTAATAAAAAAATAAAATAAAAACATGTTATACTTACCTGCCCCGATCCCCCTCTTCTGAGGTTCCCTGCCGGTGTTCCTGGCTCCTCCCCCCTCACCATGGCAAGTTGATTTGGTCTGGGGACACATGTGCAGGCTCACTCCCGAGCTGGCTGTGTGTGTCCCTAAATGCACACAGAGCAGCTTGGCCCCGCCCCCCTCACTCCCTGGCTGTGATTGACAGCAGCGGGAGCCATTGGTCTCTATTGTTGTTTCTGAGCATATGATGGAGGAGGAGGAGGAGGAGGGAGAGCCACTGTCCTGCACTGAATTGAGGTCGGGTTCAGGTGCGTAGAAAGGAGAGGGCGTGTTGGGGGGTGGGACGGGTAGGGGCATCTGCACCCTTGTTGAAAAACAAAAAACACCTTAAAGCGGGATTCCACTGTCTCTAAGTTGTTGTTTTTTTGGCACAATGACATATATTTATATCTAAGAATAAGTAACTCACGTATTCCGATTTTCAAGATATTTGCTATCCGTTTTCTCCATAAAATGAAACTTATAAAAATATGCTCATCACGGTTTTCATCTTGCCTGTGGGCATGTGAAACCCACAGGCATCCTCTTCCGGGATACGGTGCTGCTGATCGACCAGCATGCACCGCCCGTTCTATTCAGGATCTCGCGCATGCGCAGTAGAGGGAAATCGGAGTGCCGTCAACAACTCCGGTTGCCATCACAACGAGCGGCGTCGTAGGAAGTCCCGCCCCGTTGTGATGGCAGCGGAGATAAGCAAACACAAAAGGAGGATCAATGAGCGAGACATAGAGGAGAGAGCGGCGCTGGAGTTTGAGGAAAGGTAAGTATAAAAATCTCTTGTTTAATCCTGATAACATAGGATTGCAACAGGCGGCCGCACTGACTCCTGGGAACAATGACACAAGCTCCCAGGAGCCAGTGCGGCTTACAGGAAGTGAGTAATTAGCCGCTCTGGACACGCCCCTAACCGCAGCCTGTGCTTCCTGCACAAAACAAAGACAGCTTCAAGAACAAAGGTAAAGCCTGTAAAAAAAAAAAAAAAGTGCCGTTTTGTCATTAGGACATTGCGGTAATCAGCTGCAGTTAGTGTAGGAAAATCGGGTGGAGCTCCGCTTTAAGCACCATTTTAACCACTTGCTGACCAGGCCTTTTCTGCAACTTTTTCTTTATAAGATTACAAACTAGAAAATTACTTAGAACAACGCCCAAACATTATAGATTTTTTTTTTTTCAGCAGAGACCCTAAAGAATAAAATGGCCATCGTTGCAATTTTTTATGTCACGTGGAATTTGCGCAGCGGTTTTTCGAACGCAATTTTTTTGAAGAAAAAAAAAATACACTTTTTTGAATTGTAATGCAAAAAAATAATATACAACCCAATATTTTTATAACCAATAAAAGATGATGTTATGCCGAGTAAATAGATATCTAACCTGTCACACTTTAAAATTGCGCACCCTTGTGGAATAGCGACAAACTTCAATACTAGGTCTACAATTTTTTTTTTCTTTTTACAGCATTTGCTTTTAGGGCCCTTTCACACTGGGGCGTCGGTATTCGGCCGCTAGCAGGGGCGGTTTTACCCCCCCCCCCCCGCTAGCGACCGAGAAAGGGTTAAAAACCACCGCAATGCGTATGTATTAAAGTTCTTCAGTGTATTTTTCTTCTCAAAAAAGATCGCATTTGAAAAACCATTCCACAAATACCATGTGACATGAAAAAATTGCAACAGTTGACATTTTATTCTCTAGGGCCCCTGCTAAAAATGATAAAAATTATTATATATATTAATATATATATATATATATATATATATATATATATATATATATATATATATATACACACACACACACATTATATATATATATATATATATATATATATATACACACACACATACACACACTCGAGTATAAGCCGACCCGAATAGAAGCCGAGGCACCTAATTTTAACACAAAAAACTGGGGAAACCTATTGACACAAGTATAAGCCTAGGGTAAGAAATGCAGCAGCTACTGGGTAAACAATGCCCATCTGCAGCCTCACTGTGCCCACCTGCAGCTGTACCTTTGATAACCAAAAAAGCGGGTGTCTCCCGCTTTGTCATGCAGTCTTAACTGTTCGGCGGCGTCCACTGTAACAAAGCCCGGCTTCCTCGTCTGTGATAGACAGAACACGGATACAATGCTGGGAAAGTGAATCAGTGTTCTGTCTATCACGGACGAGGAGGAGGCGGGGCTTTGTTACAGTGGACGCCGCCGAACAGTTAAGACTGCATGACACAGCGGGAGACACACAATGTTTTGGCTACAGCAGCAGGCGACCCCACCGGGTGTCAATCCCTTCATCTAAGAACAGGAAACTGAGGCTACACTTGGCACAGGATCACCAACATTGGACAATAGAAGATTGGAAAAACGTTGCCTGGTCTGATGAGTCTGGATTTCAGCTGCGACATTCAGATGGTGGGGTCAGAATTTGGCACATGGATCCATCCTGCCTTGTATCACCGGTTCAGGCTGGTGGTGGGGATGTAATGGTGTGGGGGATGGGGTATCACCGGTTCAGGCTGGTGGTGGGGGGTGTAATGGTGTGGGGGATGGGGTATCACCAGTTCAGGCTGGTGGTGGGGGGTGTAATGGTGTGGGGGATGGGGTATCACCGGTTCAGACTGGTGGTGGGGTGTAATGGTGTGGGGGATGGGGTATCACCGGTTCAGGCTGGTGGTGGGGATGTAATGGTGTGGGGGATGGGGTATCACCGGTTCAGGCTGGTGGTGGGGGTGTAATGGTGTGGGGGATGGGGTATCACCGGTTCAGGCTGGTGGTGGGGGGTGTAATGGTGTGGGGGATGGGGTATCACCGGTTCAGGCTGGTGGTGGGGGTGTAATGGTGTGGGGGATGGGGTATCACCGGTTCAGGCTGGTGGTGGGGATGTAATGGTGTGGGGGATGGGGTATCACCGGTTCAGGCTGGTGGTGGGGGTGTAATGGTGTGGGGGATGGGGTATCACCGGTTCAGGCTGGTGGTGGGGGTGTAATGGTGTGGGGGATGGGGTATCACCGGTTCAGGCTGGTGGTGGGGTGTAATGGTGTGGGGGATGGGATATCACCGGTTCAGGCTGGTGGTGGGGGTGTAATGGTGTGGGGGATGGGGTACCACCGGTTCAGGCTGGTGGTGGGGGTGTAATGGTGTGGGGGATGGGATATCACCGGTTCAGGCTGGTGGTGGGGGTGTAATGGTGTGGGGGATGGGGTATCACCAGTTCGTGGTGGTGTAATGGTGTGGGGGATGGGGTACCACTGGTTAAGGCTGGTGGTGGGGGTGTAATGGTGTGGGGGATGGGGTATCCCCAGTTCAGGCTGGTGGTGGGGGTGTAATGGTGTGGGGGATGGGGTATCACCTGTTCAGGCTGGTGGTGGGGGTGTAATGGTGGGGGGGATATTTTCTTGGCACACTTTGGGCCCCTTAGTAAGAATTGATCATGGTTTAAACCCCACGGCCTACCTGAGTATTGTTGGTGACCATGTCCATCCCTTTATGACAACAGTGTCCCCATCTTCTCATGGCTCCTTCCAGCAGGATAATGCACCATGTCACAAAGCTCCAATCATCTCACCACTGGACAATGAGGTCCCTGTCCTCCAATGGCCTCCACACTCACCACATCTCATCCAATAGAGCACCTTTGGGATGTGGGGGAACAGGAGATTGGCATCATGGATGTGCAGCCGACAAATCTGCAGCAACTGTGTGATGCTATCATGTCACTATGGAGCAAAATCTCTGAGGAACGTTTCCAACACCTTGTTGTATCTATGCCACCAAGAATGAAGGCAAAAGGGGGTCCAACCCGCTACTAGCAAGGTGTACCTAATAAAGTGGGTGGTGAGTGTAGATCTCCTCGTTATAGTAGTACACATTAGTATGGAACCACTTGCTGTAAGCCGAGCGTTTGGATAAACCATCCATTGATGAGAAATGGGAAGAATGCTTAAAGTCTCTGCAAAATTCCTCACCTTGTATCCATGAATGTCTAACAAAAGTCTACACTGTGCACTGTTCCTATTTAACTTCTAGAAGGTGAACTCAGTTCAGAGGAAGTTGGACCCTCAACACCCTGCGGTGCTCTTCCACATCGACACTCGAGTTGCCGCTTTCTGGGGCCACTTTGTCAAATTCCTGAATGACCAAAATCATGTGTCCTGTTTGTCCAGCCCCCAAATTTCATTTGCTAAGAGCAATAGGAGAGATTTGGTTCTATGTCCCTGCGCTTTCGACCACGACCAAATTTAAGTCCTTGCTAGAAAGTCTGTAGACTCTCTAATATACACTCAATACTACCAAGTAAGAACCTGACGAATGCTCAAAGACAGATGTACAATTGTTTCTTAGGTTGGACTTGATGGACTTGTGTCTTTTTTCGACCTCACCTACTATGTAACAAACTCTAATGAAGTATGGAATGCACTGACACTCCACCTCAAAGACCGTAAATAAATTCATTCTTATTAATCTAGTACAGAAATTTTTAACCAGGGTTCCATGAAACCCTAAGGTTCCTCCAGAAGTCGCTAGGGGTTCCTTGAGCTGTGGCCAATTGACCTCCCATTTGATGGTGCCTGGATAGTTCTGGGGTCAAAGCCACGTGGCAGAGCCAAGCTATTGGATACCAAATGATCTTTTTGGCTGCCTGTAAGAGTGGCATTATGGCCACCACTTTTAGAGGGGCAATTCTTCCAACCGGCCACCATTGTAAAAGGCGTTTTCCCCCACTCACCCCCAATAAATTGGTTTTAGCAGAGGTTCCCCGAGACTTAAAAATGATTTCAAGGGTTCCTGTAGAGGGAAAAGGTTGAAAAAGGCTGATCCAGCATATACCACTGCTATACCCATGATATTCCTCCTAAAATGTGTCAACTTTCACCACGGCACAGTCTTCTCCTCTTACAATTCAACTTTTTCAAAGGATTCCAGGTATGGATATATTATACAGTTACCTTAGTCTAGCTTGGACCAATGTAACTATGTATATACCATACCTGTGGGGTCCCTTCAGAAATTTTGGTATAGGGACCCCTACTCCAGTGATCTCCACTAGCTTCACATTGCGAGGCTGCCCTGCTGCCGCCAGAGAATGTATTTTCTCAACAAATGCAAAACAATCACTGAGTGGCCCTAATGAAGTAATTTTGACGAAACGCATAGGACGGAGCTTCTGGGTGACATCAGGACCCAACCGACAACATCGCAGGAGAGGAATTCTATGTACAGGGAGCAGACAGCAACGTGAAGTATCCTCTGCAGAAGCACTGACTGGCCCAAAGCATCCCTCTTAGGTCAATTGAATTGAGTTGTATCTCTGGCTTTTTTAGGTTATCACTCTAGGTCAGGGGTCCTCAAACTACGGCCCGCGGGCCGAATCTGGCCCTCCAGCGTTTTTTATCCGGCCCGCGGACTGCCCCTTTAACATCACAGCACTCTCCCTGCCCTCTGCTACCTCCATCACACAGGACGGGAAACATGACAGGCCCGGACAAAGGACCTTCTGTGCTAAGAAGCAGGTGATTGGTTACTAGGCATCGGGGTGGTCCCAGGAACCAATCACCTGCCCCTCACTTCCAAAGTCCCGCCCTCCGTCCGGACCTACCATGCCTCGCGTCCTGCGTGATACAGGTAAGTGCTGAGTGGGAGTGCTGTGACATTATACAAGGGGGGGGGGGGGAGTCTGTGATGTATGGGGGGAGTCTGTGATATATGGGGGGAGTCTGTGATATATGGGGGGAGTCTGTGATATATGGGGGGAGTCTGTGATATATGGGGGGAGTCTGTGATATATGGGGGGAGTCTGTGA
This sequence comes from Lithobates septentrionalis, assembly GCA_037952835.1. Lineage (NCBI taxonomy): Eukaryota > Metazoa > Chordata > Amphibia > Anura > Ranidae > Lithobates > Lithobates septentrionalis. The sequence goes on along the minus strand of JBBDGP010005053.1, from coordinate 78,132 downwards.
TATATGGGGGGAGTCTGTGATATATGGGGGGAGTCTGTGATATATGGGGGGAGTCTGTGATATATGGGGGGAGTCTGTGATATATGGGGGGAGTCTGTGATATATGGGGGGAGTCTGTGATATATGGGGGGAGTCTGTGATATATGGGGGGAGTCTGTGATATATGGGGGGAGTCTGTGATATATGGGGGGAGTCTGTGATATATGGGGGGAGTCTGTGATATATGGGGGGAGTCTGTGATATATGGGGGGAGTCTGTGATATATGGGGGGAGTCTGTGATATATGGGGGGAGTCTGTGATATGGGGGGGGGGGAGTCTGTGATATGGGGGGGAGTCTGTGATATGGGGGGAGTCTGTGATATGGGGGGGAGAGTCTGTGATATGGGGGGGGAGTCTGTGATATGGGGGGGGAGTCTGTGATATGGGGGGGAGTCTGTGATATGGGGGGGGAGTCTGTGATATGGGGGGGGAGTCTGTGATATGGGGGGGGAGTCTGTGATATGGGGGGGGAGTCTGTGATATGGGGGGGGAGTCTGTGATATGGGGGGGGAGTCTGTGATATGGGGGGGGAGTCTGTGATATGGGGGGGAGTCTGTGATATGGGGGGGAGTCTGTGATATGGGGGGAGTCTGTGATATGGGGGGGGAGTCTGTGATATGGGGGGGGAGTCTGTGATATGGGGGGGGAGTCTGTGATATGGGGGGAGTCTGTGATATGGGGGGAGTCTGTGATATGGGGGGAGTCTGTGATATGGGGGGAGTCTGTGATATGGGGGGAGTCTGTGATATGGGGGGAGTCTGTGATATGGGGGGAGTCTGTGATATGGGGGGAGTCTGTGATATGGGGGGAGTCTGTGATATGGGGGGAGTCTGTGATATGGGGGGAGTCTGTGATATGGGGGGAGTCTGTGATATGGGGGGAGTCTGTGATATGGGGGGAGTCTGTGATATGGGGGGAGTCTGTGATATGGGGGGAGTCTGTGATATGGGGGGAGTCTGTGATATGGGGGGAGTCTGTGATATGGGGGGAGTCTGTGATATGGGGGGAGTCTGTGATATGGGGGGAGTCTGTGATATGGGGGGAGTCTGTGATATGGGGGGAGTCTGTGATATGGGGGGAGTCTGTGATATGGGGGGAGTCTGTGATATGGGGGGAGTCTGTGATATGGGGGGAGTCTGTGATATGGGGGGAGTCTGTGATATGGGGGGAGTCTGTGATATGGGGGGAGTCTGTGATATGGGGGGAGTCTGTGATATGGGGGGAGTCTGTGATATGGGGGGAGTCTGTGATATGGGGGGAGTCTGTGATATGGGGGGAGTCTGTGATATGGGGGAGTCTGTGATATGGGGGAGTCTGTGATATGGGGGGGGGTCTGTGATGGGGGAGTCTGTGATATGGGGGGGGGGGGGAGTCTGTGATGGGGGAGTCTGTGCTATGGGGGGGGGGATCTGTGATGGGGGAGTCTGTTATGGGGGGATCTGTGATGGCGGAGTTGTGATGGGGGAGTCTGTGCTATGGGGGGGACCGATATGGTGGGATCTGTGATGGCGAAGTCTGTTATGGAGGATCTGTGATATGGGGGGGGGATCTGTGATATGGGGGGGGGGATCTGTGATATGGGGGGGGGGATCTGTGATATGGGGGGGGGGATCTGTGATATGGGGGGGGAATCTGTGATATGGGGGGGGAATCTGTGATATGGGGGGGGAATCTGTGATATGGGGGGAGTCTGTTATGGGGGGATCTGTGATGGCGGAGTCTGTTATGGGGGATCTGTGATATGGGGGGGATCTGTGATGGGGGGGAATTGTGATGGGGGGGGGGGAATTGTGATGGGGGGGAATTGTGATGGGGGGGGAATTGTGATGGGGGGGATCTGTGATGGGGGAGTCTGTTATGGGGGATCTGTGATGGCGGCGTCTGTTATGGGGGGAATCTGTTATGGGGGGAATCTGTTATGGGGGGCTTTGTGATGGAGAGGAGTTTGTGTTGGGGGGCTTTGTGATGGGGGGATCTGTCATGGGGGGGCTTTGTTATGGGGTGAGTCTGTGATGGGGAGGGGGGTCTGTGAAATACTGATAAGTTCATATTGATTACAATTGTTCTTTATTTTAAATATTGTACTGTTTTTTTCCTGTTTTTTTTTTTTTTTTGCACTACAAATAAGATGTGTGCATAGGAATTAGTTCATATTTTTTTAAACTATAGTGCGGCCCCCCAACAGTCTGAGGGACCGTGAACTGGTCCCCTGTCTAAAAAGTTTGAGGACCCCTGCTCTAGGTCAGCCATTCTCAACCACGGTTCCATGGAAACCTAAGGGTTCCTTCAGAGGTGGCTAAGGGTTCCTTGAACGTGGGACAACTCACCACCTATCTGATTGTGCCTGAATAGTTCCAGGTCCAACACCATGCGGCATGAGTGCAAGGATGACATTCTGACCACCACTGTAAAGGGTAATTTCTTACAACTGACCACCACCAATGCATGGGGCATTTTCCCGAAAACCCCCAAGGAACTAATCCTAGCAGGGGTTCCCTGAGACCAGAAAATTTCAAGGGTTTATCTGGGTTAAAAAAAGTTGAGAAAGACTACTCAAGGTATAAAGAGCGGTGAGCATTAGAAGTGCAGTAAGGGCTGCAGAAGAGGTGAGCGGCTTAAAGCCTATTCGATGACAGGGTAATCAAGAATGCATTGCATCTTTAGGTGTTGAAACGCATATGCGAGTTTGTTTTTCTTTTTTGAGATTTTAATAAATGAGTAGGTTACAGTGAGCACTATGAGCTCTCTCTGCCGTTTGTGTTAATGTATGGTTGGAACTGGGAAGGTAAAGCCACAGTAAGAGTGACCCTCAGGAGGGAGGATCGTTTTGTATGCCTGGACCTTTGACGATGATGATGATGATCCCTTGATAGGGAAAAAGCGCTATTTGAACCTTTTTAATTAAGAGATCCAATCTACTAAGAAGAGAGCATAACGGATGAATGCTGGGAGTCACATCATGGTGGAGCATGTTGGTGATTTTTCAGTGTTGGGTGGAGATGCATAAACAACTGATGATATTGATTGAGAATCACAGTTGAGTATTGGATACAAAACTGGCCTCGGAGTGTGGACACCATTTAAGTGAACATTTATACATTTTCTGTTTAGGGTGGAGAAGCACATAAGATAGAAGATAAATTTGTATTGATCACGGTGGATATTATATGGATGAGGGGTGAGCACTAGTATTGGTCACTTATATTCACATGCATTGTATTGCTTTCATTATAGCACCGCACCTTATAAGAATTTGAATCGGAATGGATGAGGTCGAGTGTGTGACATAATCACCTCGCCTCTCCACCTAGTCCAATCAGAGAAAGCATTGCGCTCATTGAAAAAAATGCAAAGTGATCCCTGAATGGTGCCAATGTCAAGCGGCCGACCTAATGTGAACGCAATGCAGTGGGGCAGCCGCTTAAGACTCAACCCAGAAGCTAGTAAAAGGTCAGGGTAGTAGCGGTGTCTACTACAGTGATTTTCAGCTTGTAGAGGGATCCTACAGGTATGGCAGATACATAGCTATATTGGTCCAAGGTAGTGCAATGTAATAATGAATGAATGAAAGACTTGTATAGTGCTGCAAACGCGAACTAAAACGGCTCAAGGCGCTTATCCATCCCGTGTCATACAGCTCCTTAGAAGAGGTAGGTCTTAAGTTTTTTTTCTTCCAAGCAGATGTTAGATGGTAGAGCGTTCCATAGCCATGGTCCTTGGACTGCAAATCTTCGGTCTCCCTTTGATTTGTAGCGGGACTTGGGAATGAACAATAGGTTTTTGGTTTGCTATTCGAAGATTGCGATTGGGTGTGTAGTGTTTTATTTTCTCGCTCCCGCTATTGCGACACTCCACCCCACCCCCAGTGCTATGTCTTCCGGCATCCATCAGCGGACCCCCAGGACAAGCATGGCGGGTGTCACTGGGTAAAGGGGAGGGAGACCAGCAAATGTCCGTTCACTGGCCTCCCCTTCCTGTCACTTCCGGGTCCCCGTGTCACATTCCCCCACTTTCTGGGGAAGAAACCAATGCAGTGCAGCCTGCGCTGCATTCGTTTCATTGGAGGACAGGTGATATATGAGGGGTCTTTTGGAACCCTGATGTCTCAATAAAGAGAACCTGTCACCAACAAAGTCATCAGATAGAAAAATCAACACACAGGGGGGATTTTTTGTCCCCCAAGACCACTTTCACACAGAGGCGGTTTTCAGGCGTTTTAGTGCTAGAAATAGCGCCTGTAAAGCGCCTTAAAACAGCCTCACATTCATTTCAGTAAGACTTTTCACACTGGAGCGGTGGCGCTTGAGGGACGTTAGGAAAAGTCCTGCAAGTAGCATCTTTAGGGCTGTTTGGGAGTGCTGTAAACAGCGCTCCCAAAACGCCCTGCCCATTGAAATGAATTGGCAGCGCTGCCAAAGCGCCTGAAAAGCAGAACCGCCCCAACACGGGCACTTTTAACCTCTTCTTCGGCCACTAGCAGAGGTTAAAAGCCCACCGCTAGCAGCCGAACAGCGCCTTAGCGCTAACGCTCGGGTGGCCCTGGTGTGAAAGGGGTCTAAGTGGTGAAAAAAAAAATAACACTGAAAAATGAAAGTTACACTCACGCGCTCCCCCCTATGTATGTATGTATGTATGTATGTATGTATGTATGTAACAAAATGCATGCATCGGAGGTGCCTACGCACAAAATTGCCGACTGTACTACACGTTCCATATCTCACCGCGCACAATTTTGTCAGCGCATTAGTTCTATGCCCATTATTTGAAGATGAACTCTAAACTAATGACCTATAGGGAGCTTTTAAAAGCATCGCCTATGGAAAATATAGGGTATACTGAAGTTTGTCACCGTTTCACAGGCGGATGCAAATTTAAAGTTGTTGTAACAAACCCCCCCCCCCCCCCCAAAAAAAATCATGCTCCTGTGCCTTTAAGGCATGAGCTAAAAAATAGTGCTTGTCCCTGGTCAATTGTTTAGTTTCTATCTTCTACAGCAGGGCTTGACAAATTTGCTTGGAATCTAGGAGCCAGCTAAAAAAGTTAGGAGCCAGGTTTTTTTTTTTTTTTTTTTTAAACGACCGACAAAGCTTTATTTCAATATAAAAATTAACCAATCTTAAATTTACACAGAGACGACTAGAACTAATGTGACTGCTTTTATTTCCTGCCATGCAGGGACACAAGACCACCATATTCTCGCTAAGGGTCCAATAATCAGGTCCGCCTGAAAAACTGACAGGTGAACCTGATCAGACAGCCCGTGTGAAAGGGGCCAAGCAGGGAGATGACAAATAATAAATTCATTTTAATGAACCACTTCCTTCCCGCAGGACGACTATATACGTCCTGTCTTTGAAGAGAAATACCGTTGTTATGGTAGCAGCTAGCTACCATAACCCCGGTATCTTCTTCAAGAGCCGGCGGTTCTCTTTCAGATAAAAGTGGTCTCTGCAGCAGATTAGCAGCGAGATCACTTTTAATCGGCGGCAGGAGAGGGCCCCCCCTACCGCCGCGCTCCGGTGCCCTTCACCGCTTACCGTGGCCGTCGGTAACGGCGGAGGCGATCCGGATCTGTCCCTGGCCTGACATGGAGACGAGTGAGAGGAAGATGGGGCCCCCCCCGCCCATCTCCAAGTCATTGCAGGGCGGAAGCGACGTCAAATCGTCACTTCCACCCATAGCTCTTGAAGGGACATTTTATATATATTTTTTTTTCAAATGACAATTTTTTTTTTTATGCATTTTAGTGTAAATATGAGATGTGAGGTCTTTTTGACCCCAGATGTCATATTTAAGAGGACCTGTCATGCTTTTTTTCTATTACAAGGGATTTTTACATTCCTTGTAATAGGAATAAAAGTGACTTTTTTTTTTTTTTTTTTTTTAAAAGAACAGTGAAAAAATAAAAGGTAAAATAAATAAGAAAAAAAAATAAATTTAAATGTGCCCCATCCCTTGTAATAGAAATAAAAGTGACACAATTTTTATTTTTTTTAAAAACAGTGTAAAAATAAAAAATAAAAAGTAAAATATATAAGAAAAAATAATAATTTTTTTAAATGCGCCCCGTCCCGCCAAGCTCGCTTGCAGAAGCGAACGCATATGTGAGTAGCGCCCGCATATGAAAGCGGTGTTCAAACCACACGTGAGGTATCGCCACGATCAATAGAGCGAGAGCAATAATTCTAGCCTTAGACCTCCTCTGTAACTCAAAACATGCAACCTGTAGAATTTTTTAAACGACGCCTATGGAGATTTTAAAGGGTAAAAGTTTGTCGCCATTCCACGAGCGGATGAAAATTTGAAGCGTGACATGTTGGGAATCAATTTACTCGGCGTAACATTATCTTTCACAATATAAAAAAAATTGGGCTAACTTTACTGTTTTCTTATTTTTTAATTAAAAAAAGTATTTTTTCCCAAAAAAGTGCGCTTGTAAGTCTGCTGCGCAAATACGGTGTGACAGAAAGTATTGCAATGACCGCCATTTTATTCTCTAGGGTGTTAGAATAAAAAATATATATAATGTTTGGGGGTTCTAAGTAAAGGGAAGGAGATGAGCAGGCAGTGAAAACAGGTAGGGAAAGCTCCATTAGCATTGGTGGATGTCTTGTCATACCAACGGCCACCACCAGAGGGCGCCCGATTGCAGAAGGAACCATAGGACTGCAGTAGGCCGCAAAGCCGGGGCCTCAATTACCGGCGCGGCCCAGCGCGATCGCGGCGGGAGGGGGGGGGTGTTGAATGGACACAGGATACCCCAGCTGTGCCGCCCCAGGCGCCAGGTCGCTAATTCTAGTCGCAAATGCGACCTGGCGCCCGGGGTTTGTCGAGCCCTGTTCTACAGTACCTGGCTGATCCGGCCTGGTCCTGACTTCCCCTCTGTGAGCTGACCACATTTATCATGGCTGCTGAGCCATAAAATCGTGGTCAGCTTACGCCTCCATCATTGCAGCTCTCCCCTGTGCGTCTCTGCATCTCCCTCTCCTCCCCCCTCCCTGTCTGCTCCATAGGTGTTCAGTGAGGACATCATTTCCTCTCCGCCCCTCCCCTCCGGCCTTTATTGACTGTACTGTTTCTCTGAAGCTGCTCCCCCACCCCGAAGCTGCAATGCCTCACACAGTGTATTATCGTTTGACATGTTGGGTATCTATATACACGGCGCAACCTCATCTTTTATATTCTACCAAATAATTGGACAATTTATTGCATTCTCGTGCCCTAAAATTATGTTTAGTGCATTTTCTACTGAAATTTTAAATTGTTGTGCTAAAATCATGCGACATAAAAAAAAAAAAAAAAATGGAACTTCTACTATTACTATGGGGTCTGCTTTCAGAAAGTATAGAATATTTTGGGGGTTTTAAGTAATCTTCAGACCTAAAATTATGATTTTTTTATTTTTATTTTTTTAAACGTGAGCAATCCAAAGATTGGCTAAACCTAGAAAATTATTGTAAAACGGTAATCAGATCTAAGACCTTCCTACTCAACAGGCACATCACATATTCAGTTCATGTCTGATGATCCTGCCATACTAAGAGTACTGGGCGGCACAGTGGTGTAGTGGGTAGCACTCTCGCCTAGCAGTAAGAAGGGTCACTGGTTCGAATCCCAACCACGACTCTACCTGCCTGGAGTTTGCATGTTCTCCCTGTGCCTGCGTGACTTTCCTCCCACACTCCAAAGACATGCTGGTAGGTAATTGGATCCTCTCTAAAAATTGTCCCTAGTATATATGAATGTGAGTTAGGGACCTTAGATTGTAAGCTCCTTGAGGGTAGGGACTGATGTGAATGTACAATGTATATGTAAAGCGCTGCGTAAATTGACAGTGCTATACAAGTACCTGGAATAAATAAATACAGCAGATCGGGTTATCTAGAACAAGTTGGACAATACTTTTCTACCCCCCCCCCCCTTCAACTCTACTGACACATTTTCTGAGGCCTGATGGTGTCAAGCAAAATCTTCTAAATTTTTCTACCACTGCATCATTTTGCAAGCATAACTCGATTCAAAAAGGGTCAGCATCAAGTTACTAGTTTTCGAGCATTTGGACTCTATATGCCAGAATAGAAAAGCAGTTTGACGGGATGCAGCACCAGCAGGGTGCTCTAGCAGCTAAGCTCTGGGCTCCTGGCTTTCTGTTGTGTAGGCCAAGCATGCAATTGGAGAATAGTGATGGAAGTTGATAGTATACAAAAAGGAATGGTGAATTTCAGAAGAACAGTATGGCTAAAATGGCAAATCCACAATATACCGTATATACTCGAGTATAAGCCGAGTTTATCAGCACATTTTTTTTGTGCTGAAAATGCCCCCCTCGGCTTATACTCGAGTCAAGCACTTTTCTGCAGCAGAGAATGACATTTTCCAAACCAACTTTGGGGCCCCGTATCTCGGGGCCACTTGGTGCTAGGAACCCAGTGGAACTAGCACTACAACATATCCAAAGCTGGGGTTCCTAGCACCAAGTGGCCCCGAGATACGGGGCCCCAAAGTCGGTTCAGAAAATGTCATTCTCTGCTGCAGAAAAGTGCTTGACATTTTCTGAACCGACTTTGGGGCCCCGTATCTCTGGGCCACTTGCTGCTAGGAACCCCAGCTTTGGATATGTTGTAGTGCTAGTTCCACTGGGTTTGCACTCCAAATTTGGGGTTCCTAGCACCAAGAGATACAGGGCCCCAAAGTCAGTCAACTGTGTCCATCTCCAGCAAAGTTATTTAGGGACCCTTTGGGTCCAGAGACCCCAAATTTTGGCTGCAGCTAGGGGGCATCTAGGAACCCCTAACTACCAAGTGTGAAGTTCAGGGGACCTATGGCTGCAAATGGGCACAGTGAGGCTGCAAATGGGCACAGTGAGGCTGTAAATGGGAATTGTTGACCCTCTTTTCCACTTACAGTAGCTGCGCATTTCTCACCCTAGGCTTATACCCGAGTCAATAAGTTTTCCCAGTTTTTTGTGGTAAAATTAAGTGCTTCGGCTTATATTCGGGTCAGCTTATACTCGAGTATATACGGTATATATATATATCATAAAAAGAACCTACCTTCTACACCACTGATGCATTTCACTCGATCTCGGACTTCAACGTTATACCCCTCAAAAGACATGAAGACCCCATCTGGATGGTATGGGCCTCGTTGTGCATATACTTTGGAGTAGCTGTGAGAAAATTCAAATCTCTCAAATCCATCATACTGGGCAATCTTCCCATAGACCTCAAAATATTTCTCCATCCATGAGAAGGGCATGTACACCTCATTGCCCTCTTTCCGGCACCTAATGGTTTGATCTTCATTAATCACACAGTCTATCTCCTCATACTTGGGTCCTGTGACTTTACTGCCCACCAGAGGTGGTGCCTTCTGCTGTTCCTGAGGGGAGGCCTCCTCAGATCTGGGCTGGCCATTGGCGGGGTTGCTTTCTGAAGCGGCTGCTCGCTTCTCTAGACTGTCAGCTCGCAGGCCGGATTCTGGCCCCCATGGCAGGGTGGACTGATGGTCATTGCATTTGTTCCACAGTAAGACCGTCACCAACGTGAAGAGAGAGCAAATGAAGATGAGTGTCTTATAGTTGACACGAGCTGCCAAGCAACGCATGTTCACACCATACCTAGAAGGAAGGAAAAAAAAAAAAAAAAAAAGGGGGACATTGTTAATTTTAACTTCATACTGAAAATAATGCCCTCCTGAATCTTAATTACACCCCTAATGTAAAAGGGTTCATTCATGTCTCCCCTTTCTGTCTTTCCAGCAGACTGTACATATTAAGTTCCTAAAGTCTCACTTTTACCCCAGAGGCCATTTTTGTTGGCCGTTTCTGGACTCATTCTATATTATCAATATCTTTTGGTAAACAAGATCTCCAGAACTGGCCACAGTATTCGAAATTCGATCCAACTAAAGATCTATATAGAGCAGGGGTCTCAAACTGGCGTCCCTCCAGCTGTTGCAAAACTACAAGTCCCATGAGGCCTTGCAAAGCTGACAGTAACAAGCATGACTTCTTCAGGCGAAAAGGCATGATGGGACTTGTAGTTCCGCAGTAGCTGGAGGGCCACCAGTTTGAGAGCCCTGATATAGAGGAATCAGGACCTCCTTCCTCCTGCTGGTGATCCCTCTAGTGATCTATAAAGATCTATATAGGAGGAATCAGGACTAGAGGTCGATCGATATATTGGCCGATATTTGGCCTTTAAGAAATCGGCATCAGCCGATTATTATGTAAATTAGGCCGATTAAAGTCCCATACACACCATTAGATTTTCTGCAGATTTTTGTCTTCCGATTTACCAAAACCATGTAGTGCAAGGGCCTGCCTGATTGCATACAAATTGAAACTCTTAAGGTTTGACCTCATATATGGTTTTGGTAAATCTGAAGACAAAAATCTGCAGAAAATCTAATAGTGTGTATGGGGTCTTAAACTCACCGCACCATGCCAGTTCCTCCTCCCTTCCCCACACTCCATTGGCAGAGCCGCTGTGTGTGTGAAACCGACATATGTAACTGAATGCAGAGAGAGACCAGCTCTGTCAAAATTGAACATTGATGTCGGGGGTGGGCAGGACCCAGCAGCTATCAAACACCAGCCAATGGGATGGGATCTGGGCGGGCCGCTACGTGTATGTGCACCCGCACCGGCACCCTTTCTTAATTAAGCAGCTCAATCATTGACTGGTGTTTGATAGCTGCTGGGTCCCGCCCACCTCTGACATCACTGCTGAATTTTGACAGCTGGTCTCTCCACAGTTACACTATATGGGCTCAGTGTGAAACCTGGCAGTGCCAATCAGTGCCATCTGTTAGTGTCACCTGCCAGTGCCAATCAGAATCAGTGCCACCTGCCTGTGCCAATCAGTGCCACCTGCCAGTGTTTCCAATCAGTGCTTCCAATCAGTGCCGCCCAATATCAGTGCCAGCCAATGCCACCTATCAGTGCCAGTTCTTCCAATCAGTGTACTGTACTGAGGACATCAAGTGTGTGGTAGAGCGACAGGAGCAAGCAGGGGGGAGTGGAGTGGGTGAGTTTATGAGATGAAGGGGGGAAAAAAAAAAAGAAAGAAAAATCGGCATCATATATTGGCATCGGCCAGAGAAAAACCCATATCGGTCGACCTCTAATCAGGACCTCCGTCCTCCTTGCTGGTGATCTCTCTAGTGATATAATAAAGATCCATACAGAGGAATCTGGCCCTCCATCATCCTGATGGTGATCTCTCTAGTGATATAAAGATCTATATAGAGGAATCAGGACCTCCTTCCTCCTGCTGGTGACCCCTCTAGTGATATAAAGATCTATATAGAGGAATCAGGACCTCCTTCCTTCTACTGGTGATCCCTCTAGTGATATAAAGATCTATATAGAGGAATCAGGACCTCCTTCCTTCTACTGGTGATCCCTCTAGTGATATAAAGATCTATATAGAGGAATCGGGACCTCCTTCCTCCTGCTGGTGACCCCTCTAGTGATATAAAGGTCTATATAGAGGAATCAGGACCTCCTTCCTCCTGCTGGTGACCCCTCTAGTGATATAAAGGTCTATATAGAGGAATCAGGACCTCCTTCCTTCTACTGGTGACCCCTCTAGTGATATAAAGATCTATATAGAGGAATCGGGACCTCCTTCCTCCTGCTGGTGACCCCTCTAAAGATATATAGATCTATATAGGATCCTGGACCTCCTTCCTCCTGCTGGTGATCCCTCTAGTGATATAAAGATCCATAAAGAGGAATCTGGGCCTCCTTCCTCATGCTGGGGACCCTTCTAGTGATATAAAGATCTATATATAAAGGAATCTGGACCTCCTACTGCTGGTGATCCCTGTAGTGATAATCTATATTGAGGAATCAATATACACAGCACATTTCTGAGCTCCAGCAGGCAGGGGGCGGGAAAGACATCATAGAGAAAAGAGCGGAGTGTAATCTGAGATCTGGGTGAAAGAAGACCCCCCCCCCCCCCCACACCCTTTACACAATCTTATTACAGGGAAATATGCAAAACTGAGGCTGTCAATCACCTGCTATGTGCTGGGGTGGGAGGTGTGCTTTGGATAGAGGCAAGTACACACTAAAAAAAAAAAAGAAGATGTGCTTTGTTCACTTTTCATTTCAGAGGTTTACAACCACTTTAATTGACAGCACCATGAAGTGCAACCGAGCGTGATGTGTCATAGTGCATAATTTTCCAACTTTAGACCGGTTTCTGCTGTACACAGTAATTATGAGAATGTGAATAAAGCCACATTTTAGGTAAACTAGTAATTAAAATGCTTCCAATTTATTTTTTTTTCTAAAGAATGAGCGTTTTTATATTTTCCTGCTTTAATCACGGCTTCAAGTAAGGGGAGAACAATGATTAATAGCAAGTGGCTTATGAACTAAAAAAAGGTGCGTTGCCTGTAGCAATCCTATTTTAGTTCTCACTTCTCTGTTTTATGTTAGGAAGTGACAGCTGGAGCCTGCCGGCCGGGGGCAAAGAAAACTCTTTCCATTCCTACAATATTTTTATAAGTCAGATTCATTTACTTAACCCCCCCCCCCATAAGAAATGCCACAAAACATGATGTGCCTACAGGTCTTGAGGCTCGTTTTAATCAGCTCTGCATCACAGGTTTGTAGGTAACTAGCAAAAATAAAGTGGAAGAACCATTCAAACCTTTAATTTGAAGCTTAACCAGTTCCACACCGCCCCATAGCAGATTTACTGCTACAGGGCGGCCCTCCTGCGCAGAATCGTGTATATATATATATATATATATATATATATATATATATATATATATATATATATATATATATATATATATATATATATATATATATATATATATATACATACACACACACACACACACACACACACACACACGTGATTCTGCACTTCCTCCTAGGGAACGCGATTTGCCGGTGGGTCGCTTCTGCTGCGATTACTCACAGCAGAAAACGATCTGCGGATGCCAAGCAATGGATGTCCCCACTGGCACCTGCCGATCGCCAGGCAAAGACACAGAACGAAGCTCTGCCTGTGTAAACAAGGCAGAGCTTCGTTCTGACATGGGTGGGAGGGATGGATTTTGTGT